>SJYA01000285.1:361423-393507 GCA_006410615.1 Neotragus moschatus
ATTTGTATTCATTTAATTTTTTTACTAATACAGAAATAAATTTTATAATTATTTATTTTGTATTCTATCTATACCATCTGTTTTCTTTGCTTTTTAATGTTTACTTTGCCTTCTGTTTTATTGAGATTTTTTTTCCTTCTGATATCTCGTATATTAGCTGCATTTCTTTGGTTTCTGTGATTATATATATTTTAAGATGATTTGTAATAAGTTTGTTCAAATAAATCCATTGTTATACCTATTCTTTGACAATGATAAAAATCTTTAGTTTAATCATCAAAGACTTCATTTCCTGCTTTGTATCTTATTATAGTTGTGTAGACTTTTTGCTTTATCTTTTTGAAAAAATATACAAGATATTATGGCTTTTAAAAACCAATGGTGTGTTGCTAGTTTCTGAGTTCATGTTTCTAGTAATGCATCTCTTTCATCTGGAGTCACTTTCCTTCTTTTTGAAATACAACAGTTCACAATACTTTTATATCAATGATAAAATATTCATCTTTTGTGTGTAAAAGTGATTATATTTTATATTTATTCTTGCACGACAATGTTGTTGAATATGTTTCTGTTAGCCTTTTAAGATATCACTCGAATATCTTCAGACTTCTATTGATGCTAATGAGAATATATCATGGATCTTACTGTCTTTTTTAAATTTAATTTTTATGTTATATTGGAGGAACCTGGCAGAATACAGTCCAAAGTGTTGCAAAGAGTCGGACGTGACTGAAGTGATTCAGCAGGCACACACACATATATCGATTTGGGGCTTCCAGGCTGCTGCTACTGGTAAAGAACCCACCTGCCAATGCAGGAGACCTAAGATATGCTAGTTGATCCCTGGGTCAGGAAGATTCCCTGGAGAAGGGCCTGGCAACCCACTCCAGTATTCCTCCAAGGAGAATCCCATGGACAGAGAAGCCTGGCAGGCTATAGTCCATAGCGTTGCAAAGAGTTGGACATGACTGAAGCAACAGCACAGCACACATAGTTGATTTACAATGTTGTATTAGTTTCTGGTGTATTGCAAAGTGATTGTTATACACACACATACACCATTCTTTTCATATCTTTCCCATATAGGTTATTACAAAATACTGAGTAGAGTTCCTTGTGCTTTATAGGAGGTTCTTGCTGATTATCTATTTTATGAGTAGTAATGTGTATATGTTAATCCCCTGTACCAAAAGAAGTGTGTATATGTTGACTATAAAGTTACAGCTTGGAAATAACCTTGTTTCATTTCTCTGAAGGAATTAACTGTATATTTATTCATCAATGTCAATAGTTTTAATAAGCTGACTATTCTTAATACGGAGAAGGCAATGGCACTCCACTCCAGTACTCTTGCCTGGAAAGTCCCATGGACGGAGGAGCCTGGTAGGCTGCAGTCCATGGGGTCGCTAAGGGTCAGACACGACTGAGTGACTTCACTTTCACTTTGCACTTTCATGTATTGGAGAAGGAAATGGCAACCCACTCCAGTGTTCTTGCCTGGAGAATCCCAGGGACGGGGGAGCCTGGTGAGCTGTTGTCTATGGAGTCGCACAGAGTCAGACACGACTCAAGCGACTTAGCAGCAGCAGCAGCATTCTTAATATACATGCTATTTAATCCTCATATTTCAGTTTTCAGCTCTGGAAGTTTCTCAATAGTTATCTGTTTAGACAATTTTTTTTCTCCTCTATTCCCTCCAAAATATTATAAAATAAATATTGAAATATCTTATCTTAATCTATCCTTAACTCAACTGATATTTAGTTCTACATATTTCACTTATAGCTCAGTTGGTAAAGAACTCACCTGCAATGCAGGAGATCCTGGTTCAATTCCTTGGTCAGGAAGATCTGCTGGAGAAGGGATAGGCTACTGACTCCAGTATTCTTGGGCTTCCCTTATGGCTCAGTGGGTGAAGAATCTGCCTGCAATGCAAGAGACTTGGGTTCTATCGCTGGGTTGGGAAGATCCCTTGGAGAAGAGAAAGGCTACCCACTCCAGTATTCTGGCCTAGAGAATTCCATAGACAATATAGTCCATGGGGTCAGAAGAGTTGAATACAGCTGAATGACTTTCTCCTTCACTTTCTACATTTTAGCTGGGTTACTTTGATATACTCATTTTGCTAGTGCTAAACCTGTGATGAAACAGAAGCAGAAGATATTAAGAAGAGGTGGCAAGAATATACAGAAGAACCGTACCAAAATGGTCTTCATGACCAAGATAATCACAATGGTGTGATCACTCATCTAGAGCCAGACATCCTGGAATGTGAAGTCAAGTGGGCCTTAGAAAGCATCACTAAGAACAAAGCTAGTGGAGGTGATGGAATTCCAGCAGAGCTATTGCAAATCCTGGAAGATAATGCTGTAAAAGTGCTGCACTCAATATGCCAGCAAATTTGGAAAATTCAGCAATGGCCACAGGACTGGAAAAGGTCAGTTTTCATTCCAATCTCAAAGAAAGGCAATGCCAAAGAATACTCAAACTACTGCACAATTGCACTCATCTCACATGCTAGTAAAGTAATGCTCAAAATTCTCCAAGCCATGTTTCAGCAATATGTGAACCATGAACTTCCAGATGAACAAGCTCCTGTTAGAAAAGGCAGAGGAGCCAGAGATAAAATTGCAAACATCCACTGGATCATCAAAAAAGCAAGAGAGTTCCAGAAGAATATCTGTTTCTGCTTTATTGACTATGCCAAAGCCTTTGACTGTGTGGATCACAATAAACTGTGGAAAATTCTGAGAGAGATGGGAATACCAGACCACTTGACCTGCCTCCTGAGAGATCTGTATACAGGTCAGGAAGCAACGGTTAGAACTGGACATGGAACAACAGACTGGTTCCAAATAGGAAAAGGAGTACGCCAAGGCTGTATATTGCCACCCTGCTTATTTAACTTATATGCAGAGTACATCATGAGAAATGCTGGACTGGAAAAAGCACAAGCTGGATTCAAGATTGCCGGGAAAAATATCAATAACCTCAGATATGCAGATGATACCACCCTTATGGCAGGAAGTTAAGAGGAACTAAAAAGCCTCTTGATGAAAGTGAAAGAGGAGAGTGAAAAAGTTGGCTTAAAGCTCAACATTCAGAAAACAAAGATCATGGCATCTAGTCCCATCACTTCATGGGAAATAGATGGGGAAACAGTGGAAACAGTGTCAGACTTAATTTGTGTGTGTGTGTGTGTTTGTGTGCTCCAAAATCACTGCAGATGGTGATTGCAGCCATGAAATTAAAAGATGCTTGCTCCTTTGAAAGAAAGTTATGACCAACCTAGATAGCATATTAAAAAGCAAAGACATTGCCAACAAAGGTCCATCTAGTCAAGGCTATGGTTTTTCCAGTGGTCATGTATGGATGTGAGAGTTGGACTTTGAAGAAAGCTGAGCACCAAAGAATTGATGCTTTTGGTGTTGGAGAAGACTCTTGAGACTCTCTCTGCAAGGAGATCCAACCAGTCCATTCTGTAGGAGATTAGTTCTGGGTGTTCTTTGGAAAGACTGATGCTAAAGCTGAAACTCCAATACTTTGGCCACTTCATGTGAAGAATTGACTCATTGGAAAAGATCCTGATGCTGGGAAGGAGAAGGGGACAACAAAGGATGAGATGGCTGGATAGCATCATCAACTCGATGGACAGGAGTTTGGGTTAACTCCAGGAGTTGGTGATGGACAGGGAGCCCTGGAGTGCTGCAATTCATGGGGTCGCAAAAAGTAGGACACAACTGAGTGACTGAAATGAACTGAACTGAACTGAAACCTGTGAATGTATCCCTATCAAATATGTCATTTATTCATTAAATATTGACTTTTGAATTAGCTCTGTTAAAATTATTTTGTGTAGATTAAAATGAACATTATTATTATAATAAATGTACATATTTAGAATCATTTATATTTTTTCTTTCTTTCATGATCAAATTAATAAGCACATCACACACATCTCTACCTAGAATATTATATAACTCAGTAGTGATAGCTTAGTTGTTTTACTGTCTGGTTTAAAATCCTGTCTCTATGGCTTATTAATTCATTAACCTTAGGCAAGTTATTTATTCTATCATTTCCTTAGATATATTCATTTGTAACATAATATCATAATAGCCAGATATCTATGAGATAATAGCTTCGAAGCATTTAGACCACTGCCTGAAGAAAATAAGCACTAAATAAAATGTAAATATCACAGTTGTTTTGTTGTAATTTTTTCTAGTTTATGAAGATAAAAAGTGTTTTTGATAGTTTATTTCTTAATTTATGCATTATTTTCATAAATGAACCAAAAATGCTTAAATATTAACTTTAGCTTGCTATAATTAAACAACTAGTTACTTTGCAGCATATTGAAGATAACTTTAGAAAAAAATTGTTGGACTATTAGTTGATTTACATTGTTGTCTTTGCTTTTTGCTGTACAGCAAAGTGGCTCAGTTATACATATATACATATTTTTTCATATTCTTTGCCATCATGGTTTATTACAGAATACTGGATATAGTTTCCTGTGCTATACAATAGACTCTTGTTGACATAATAGTTCGCATCCGCTAATCCCAAGTTCACAATCTTTCCTTCCACCTTCTCCCTCCCCCTTGACAAACACAAGTCTCTCTAAATGTCTCAGCCATTTAGACTTATTTACATTCTCTGTAAGTTTGCACACTGGGCCTATTAAATCATAGAATTGCTTTTCTGGACCTTGATTTTAGAAAGTAGAGAACTAGGCTCTTAGCTTATGGGCTATCTAATTCCAGTTAATTGACACTTCCCTTGCCGTAATGATACTGCATGAGCATCTCAAGGTGTTTTGTATTGGAATAGGTAAAGGGCCTGGTCTTTAGGCCATACCCACGGTAGACACACCTTTGCTGTTTCTCCAGCTGTTGGACATCACCCCTCACTGGTTTTCATATAAAGCAGAGCTCCTAGTGTACCAATGCAGACAATCTCAGAAGACTCATTTATCCTACAGTATGGCCATCAGGAATATTCTCAACTACTATCAATGTTGCAATACTCTAGCTGAGTATGCCGGCATCAGTTCCTTGTTCTGAGGTTCATTTGTGTACTGAGAATTTGAATGAGAACTGGATGCAGTTCCCAGAATCTATTACCTCTTTGCCTTGCCAGGCTAAGAAATCCTTTTCTGTCAGGGTCAACAAGAGTTATTGAGTTGGCCAAAAAGTTCATCTGGGTTTTTCCATGGAAAAACTCAAATGATCATTTCAGCTAACCCTATAATTCCTTAATGGGCTGACCCAGTAGTTTTCAAAGCTGTCTACACTTTAATACCCCCCCCTTTTTTTTTTAATGTTCTGATGCTCAGGTTCCACTCCAGAGCAATTAAATAAGTTTAGTGGTATTTTTCCAAAGAGAGCTCAGGAAGCTTCCTCAGGATTCTAGTGTGCAGCCAGGATTGATACCAAATCCTGTAAATAAAAGCCTTCTTCAGTGGTTATCCCATGTTAGCAGGAATCAGAATCACCTGTAGTGCTTATTAATACATACATAATTCAGCACTACCCCCAGAGTACAATCCAAACAAAGCAAAATTACCGGGGTCCAGCCCTGGTGGATCCAGGGTGATTCGAAGAGGAGACGGATAGGCGAGGAAAAACATTTATTTAGAAATATAAAAAGAGATTAGAAAGAATTAGTATAGTAGGAAAATTTAGTGGAGAAAAGAGGCTGAATAACTTGGTTTACGTGGAGAACTAATAAAACTTCAGGACAAGAAGTTTGCACCATCTACGTTAGGCCATCGGCATCCTTTTGAATATTGGATGGTGCCCCGCCTTGGACTCTCTCTCGCGTGGATCTTAGAAACCGGGACAAGTAAGTAGACATGGCGAGCATCCACTCCCAGATGGGAATTCAGACAGAAATTAGAGTAAAGAGGAGACACGTGGGAAACCAGTCCAGTGACTGGCCCGGCCTCTATTGTCTAGAAAGGCTTTTTATACCTTTTTGATTATACATAGAGATCAATGGGTAACACAAAGTTATGCAGCATTAGCAGCCCAGATTCTTATCAAAACCAGGCTTTTCTCTCTGCATACCTAGTTGTATACACAAGTCTTGGGTGATTTACATCATCTTCTGGCCAAAGGGCCAATTAACATTTTACGGCCTTTTTCTGATAAGGGTTTGTCAACCAGAAGACTTATATGTGTTGTTCTTCCCAAAGTCTGGTGCCACTCTTAGAAAAGACTAAATAAAGTTACATTCTTACATAGCAAGGACACAAGAGGAGTCCAGTGGTACATAACAAAGAGAAAAGTAATTAACTCAAAAGTCTAGTGTTGCTAACATCAAAACTACTATATACCTCTTTCTATATCCCGATTACATTGATTAACATCCTCCCAGGTGCCTAAAAGATAAAGAATAAGGAGGCCTGGCAGCAGTCATTGAGTCAACAGTGAAATCCTATCACCAATATGATTTTTAGCTCTTTAGAAAAGGCCCTGTATCTTTAAGATGCTTTAAGCTTTGTGCCTCTCACAGTTGGGGGCTGTAAGCAATTCACAAGCTGTAAAAAGTCCAGAGGAACCTGTTAGGCAAGTTAGAGAACTATCAGTGGGAGTTGAGCTGAAACACTCCTTTCAAATGCAGAAGACTAAAGCCCTGAATTAACTTTTTCCAGAGAGTGTCAGAAGAGTGGAAAAGTACAATACAATAAGGCAGGCAGATTCTTATTTTTGGAGTACATGCTCAGAAAACACCAGGGGGAAACCCTGAGACCCGAATCACCTTGCCATCAGGCCTCTCCACATGACCTTGTCATGGGTGGGATTCCTCACGCTGGCTCCCGGCACAAAATGAAACAGCAGGGCCCATTAAAGTGATCTTCCAACAGCATTGGATGATTGTATCCATGACACATTGGATATGTAAGCATGATTGAGTCACTCCACTGAAATAATTCAACAGTTGCTTGTTCTAAAGACTGACCTCATTCAAATAATTCAGTGAATTCTTATTCTAAATACCAGCATTTTTTGTTAGCAATGCTTGTGAGATTCTTGTGTTTTCACCCAGTTTGAAGCTCTCTGCCTTCAACTCTTATTTTCAAACACCAGAACTTAGTGTCCCTCAAACAAGATTACCCACTTTAGAGTCTGAGATCCCTAGAATGTTCAACTAATCATGCCATATGCCCTCTTGAACCTCTTATTTTTTAAAATTTCTCTCCATACAGTTTACATATTTACCATTGCGATTGTGTTTATCCTTCTTTATATCTATCTCTATCCTTCTTTAACTCTATGGGAGTTACCAGCACTGCCAGTGTACCTGGCAAATAAAACACATTCTTACTGTAACCAAGATAGAATGAGCAAAGAGAAGACAAAGCAGTTTATGTTTCTTACCATTTGATTCAAAGAATACAATCAAGTTACAATACCAATAGTTCTAGGCTCCAGCATCTATATGAAAATACATAGATATATAGACTTGGATACATATTTAAAGTTCTCTAAGGCTTGCTGCTGCTGCTAAATCACTTCATTCATGTCTGACTCTTTGTGATCCCATGGAATATAGCCCACCAGGCCTGGGCAAGAATACTGGAGTGGATTGCCATGCCCTCCTCCAAAGGATCTTCCTGACCCAGGGATTGAACCCCTGTCTCTTATGTTCCCTGCATTGGCAGGTGGGTTCTCTACCACTAATGCCACCTGGGAAGCCCCAAGACTTACTGCATTTAAATACAAAATAACAATAATGATCACCTTGGAGAATTGTTTTAGGAAATATCTTTGGAAGCTATTGCCCAAAAGAGTCATTGTTGTTCAGTTGCCCAGTCATGTCTGATTCTTTATGACCCCATTGACTGCAATACACCAGGCCTCCCTATCCTTTACCATCTTCCAAAGTTGCCTAAGTTCATGTCCATTGCACTGGAAATGCCATTCAGCCATCTCATCCTCTGACTCCCTCTTCTCCTTCTGCCCTCAGTCTTTCCCAGCATTAGGGACTTCCAATGAATTGGCTGTTCACATCAGATAATCAAGATACTGGATCTTCAGCTTCAGCATCAGTCTTTCCAATGAATATTCAGGGTTTATTTACCTTAAGATTGACTAGTTTGGTATCCTTACTGTCCAGAGAACTCTCAGGAGTCTTCTCCAGCACCACAGTTCAAAGGCATCAATCCTTTGGTGCTCTGCCTTCTTTATGGTCCAGCTCTTACAACGGCGCATGACCACTGGGAAGACCACAGCCTTGGCTGTATGGACCTTTGTCAGCAAAGTAATGTCTCTGCTTTTCTACACACTGTCTAGGTTTTTCATAACTTTCCTTCCAAGAAGTAATCTTCATCTGATCTCATGGCTGCAGTCACCATCTACAGTGATTTTAGAGCCCAAGAGAGTAAATCTCTCACTGCTTCTACCTTTTCCCCTTTTATTTGTCATGAAGTAATGGAGCTGGATGCCATGATCATAGTTTTTTGTTTTTTTNTGTCTTTGCTTTTTGCTGTACAGCAAAGTGGCTCAGTTATACATATATACATATTTTTTCATATTCTTTGCCATCATGGTTTATTACAGAATACTGGATATAGTTTCCTGTGCTATACAATAGACTCTTGTTGACATAATAGTTCGCATCCGCTAATCCCAAGTTCACAATCTTTCCTTCCACCTTCTCCCTCCCCCTTGACAAACACAAGTCTCTCTAAATGTCTCAGCCATTTAGACTTATTTACATTCTCTGTAAGTTTGCACACTGGGCCTATTAAATCATAGAATTGCTTTTCTGGACCTTGATTTTAGAAAGTAGAGAACTAGGCTCTTAGCTTATGGGCTATCTAATTCCAGTTAATTGACACTTCCCTTGCCGTAATGATACTGCATGAGCATCTCAAGGTGTTTTGTATTGGAATAGGTAAAGGGCCTGGTCTTTAGGCCATACCCACGGTAGACACACCTTTGCTGTTTCTCCAGCTGTTGGACATCACCCCTCACTGGTTTTCATATAAAGCAGAGCTCCTAGTGTACCAATGCAGACAATCTCAGAAGACTCATTTATCCTACAGTATGGCCATCAGGAATATTCTCAACTACTATCAATGTTGCAATACTCTAGCTGAGTATGCCGGCATCAGTTCCTTGTTCTGAGGTTCATTTGTGTACTGAGAATTTGAATGAGAACTGGATGCAGTTCCCAGAATCTATTACCTCTTTGCCTTGCCAGGCTAAGAAATCCTTTTCTGTCAGGGTCAACAAGAGTTATTGAGTTGGCCAAAAAGTTCATCTGGGTTTTTCCATGGAAAAACTCAAATGATCATTTCAGCTAACCCTATAATTCCTTAATGGGCTGACCCAGTAGTTTTCAAAGCTGTCTACACTTTAATACCCCCCCCTTTTTTTTTTAATGTTCTGATGCTCAGGTTCCACTCCAGAGCAATTAAATAAGTTTAGTGGTATTTTTCCAAAGAGAGCTCAGGAAGCTTCCTCAGGATTCTAGTGTGCAGCCAGGATTGATACCAAATCCTGTAAATAAAAGCCTTCTTCAGTGGTTATCCCATGTTAGCAGGAATCAGAATCACCTGTAGTGCTTATTAATACATACATAATTCAGCACTACCCCCAGAGTACAATCCAAACAAAGCAAAATTACCGGGGTCCAGCCCTGGTGGATCCAGGGTGATTCGAAGAGGAGACGGATAGGCGAGGAAAAACATTTATTTAGAAATATAAAAAGAGATTAGAAAGAATTAGTATAGTAGGAAAATTTAGTGGAGAAAAGAGGCTGAATAACTTGGTTTACGTGGAGAACTAATAAAACTTCAGGACAAGAAGTTTGCACCATCTACGTTAGGCCATCGGCATCCTTTTGAATATTGGATGGTGCCCCGCCTTGGACTCTCTCTCGCGTGGATCTTAGAAACCGGGACAAGTAAGTAGACATGGCGAGCATCCACTCCCAGATGGGAATTCAGACAGAAATTAGAGTAAAGAGGAGACACGTGGGAAACCAGTCCAGTGACTGGCCCGGCCTCTATTGTCTAGAAAGGCTTTTTATACCTTTTTGATTATACATAGAGATCAATGGGTAACACAAAGTTATGCAGCATTAGCAGCCCAGATTCTTATCAAAACCAGGCTTTTCTCTCTGCATACCTAGTTGTATACACAAGTCTTGGGTGATTTACATCATCTTCTGGCCAAAGGGCCAATTAACATTTTACGGCCTTTTTCTGATAAGGGTTTGTCAACCAGAAGACTTATATGTGTTGTTCTTCCCAAAGTCTGGTGCCACTCTTAGAAAAGACTAAATAAAGTTACATTCTTACATAGCAAGGACACAAGAGGAGTCCAGTGGTACATAACAAAGAGAAAAGTAATTAACTCAAAAGTCTAGTGTTGCTAACATCAAAACTACTATATACCTCTTTCTATATCCCGATTACATTGATTAACATCCTCCCAGGTGCCTAAAAGATAAAGAATAAGGAGGCCTGGCAGCAGTCATTGAGTCAACAGTGAAATCCTATCACCAATATGATTTTTAGCTCTTTAGAAAAGGCCCTGTATCTTTAAGATGCTTTAAGCTTTGTGCCTCTCACAGTTGGGGGCTGTAAGCAATTCACAAGCTGTAAAAAGTCCAGAGGAACCTGTTAGGCAAGTTAGAGAACTATCAGTGGGAGTTGAGCTGAAACACTCCTTTCAAATGCAGAAGACTAAAGCCCTGAATTAACTTTTTCCAGAGAGTGTCAGAAGAGTGGAAAAGTACAATACAATAAGGCAGGCAGATTCTTATTTTTGGAGTACATGCTCAGAAAACACCAGGGGGAAACCCTGAGACCCGAATCACCTTGCCATCAGGCCTCTCCACATGACCTTGTCATGGGTGGGATTCCTCACGCTGGCTCCCGGCACAAAATGAAACAGCAGGGCCCATTAAAGTGATCTTCCAACAGCATTGGATGATTGTATCCATGACACATTGGATATGTAAGCATGATTGAGTCACTCCACTGAAATAATTCAACAGTTGCTTGTTCTAAAGACTGACCTCATTCAAATAATTCAGTGAATTCTTATTCTAAATACCAGCATTTTTTGTTAGCAATGCTTGTGAGATTCTTGTGTTTTCACCCAGTTTGAAGCTCTCTGCCTTCAACTCTTATTTTCAAACACCAGAACTTAGTGTCCCTCAAACAAGATTACCCACTTTAGAGTCTGAGATCCCTAGAATGTTCAACTAATCATGCCATATGCCCTCTTGAACCTCTTATTTTTTAAAATTTCTCTCCATACAGTTTACATATTTACCATTGCGATTGTGTTTATCCTTCTTTATATCTATCTCTATCCTTCTTTAACTCTATGGGAGTTACCAGCACTGCCAGTGTACCTGGCAAATAAAACACATTCTTACTGTAACCAAGATAGAATGAGCAAAGAGAAGACAAAGCAGTTTATGTTTCTTACCATTTGATTCAAAGAATACAATCAAGTTACAATACCAATAGTTCTAGGCTCCAGCATCTATATGAAAATACATAGATATATAGACTTGGATACATATTTAAAGTTCTCTAAGGCTTGCTGCTGCTGCTAAATCACTTCATTCATGTCTGACTCTTTGTGATCCCATGGAATATAGCCCACCAGGCCTGGGCAAGAATACTGGAGTGGATTGCCATGCCCTCCTCCAAAGGATCTTCCTGACCCAGGGATTGAACCCCTGTCTCTTATGTTCCCTGCATTGGCAGGTGGGTTCTCTACCACTAATGCCACCTGGGAAGCCCCAAGACTTACTGCATTTAAATACAAAATAACAATAATGATCACCTTGGAGAATTGTTTTAGGAAATATCTTTGGAAGCTATTGCCCAAAAGAGTCATTGTTGTTCAGTTGCCCAGTCATGTCTGATTCTTTATGACCCCATTGACTGCAATACACCAGGCCTCCCTATCCTTTACCATCTTCCAAAGTTGCCTAAGTTCATGTCCATTGCACTGGAAATGCCATTCAGCCATCTCATCCTCTGACTCCCTCTTCTCCTTCTGCCCTCAGTCTTTCCCAGCATTAGGGACTTCCAATGAATTGGCTGTTCACATCAGATAATCAAGATACTGGATCTTCAGCTTCAGCATCAGTCTTTCCAATGAATATTCAGGGTTTATTTACCTTAAGATTGACTAGTTTGGTATCCTTACTGTCCAGAGAACTCTCAGGAGTCTTCTCCAGCACCACAGTTCAAAGGCATCAATCCTTTGGTGCTCTGCCTTCTTTATGGTCCAGCTCTTACAACGGCGCATGACCACTGGGAAGACCACAGCCTTGGCTGTATGGACCTTTGTCAGCAAAGTAATGTCTCTGCTTTTCTACACACTGTCTAGGTTTTTCATAACTTTCCTTCCAAGAAGTAATCTTCATCTGATCTCATGGCTGCAGTCACCATCTACAGTGATTTTAGAGCCCAAGAGAGTAAATCTCTCACTGCTTCTACCTTTTCCCCTTTTATTTGTCATGAAGTAATGGAGCTGGATGCCATGATCATAGTTTTTTGTTTTTTTTTTTTTTTAGTTTTAAGACAGCTTTTTCACTCTCCTCCTTCACCCTCATCAATGGCAGAAAGCAAAGAGAAATCAGTCACTTACTTTTTGTGATTCAAAGAGATAAAGATAAGTTTAATGCTTGATGGAATGGAAAAATTTAGTTACAAAATTTTAAGAATTTTATTGTCCTTAGAGTTGACCAAAAAGAGAAGGCAGTGTCTCAAGAGATAATGTGATGTCATAAGTGGAGGTGTTGGAACACAAATTCGTTAACCACTTATAGAAGAATTAGAACATCAGCTAAGAGAGAGATACTGGAGATACTTCTGAGATTTCTGTATTTTTGTAACCATGTGAATTAAATTCATTAAACAAAAATAACCTTCATTATCTGGTTATAGTCACAGCACCCAGTCAATTAGCTTTTTTTTGTTATTTCAATTGATTATTTTGTGCCCTTAAATCCTGCAGAGTTGCTTCAGTACTCTAACACCTGCATTCTCACTCCTATTGAAAAGGATGACAAAAAGAGGTCTGACAGTTTACACTCTACATTTAATGTCTGTGTCAATGAATTATTGGCTTTAACGTTAGCCCTGTTGTTTCACCATCAAGTATTATTCTTCCAGTATTATGTCTTAACGGCCCAGAGGAGAGTCTTTTTTCCATGGAAGAGGACCTTCTAGTTAGCTGTTATGTGGAACAAAGAAACTGACTACAACTATTGAGCCCTTCTTTGTAATCTGAAAGGATGCCAAAAGTTAGAGTCAATGGAAAGGATATTTCAAAATAAAAATCGTGATCTGAAAGGCTATTTCTCCATGATTAATTTGGTGATTCGTTAATTTGTCTAACAATATTTGAAGTCCTTCATATTCCAAGCAGGAAAAAAAAAAAGAAAGAAAGAAAACGTAAGCTCTTCAATGACATAAGGGCACTAATCCCATTCCACCCTCCTGACCTCATCAGATTATAATTACTTCTCAAAGGCTCTACTTCTGAATACCTTCATGTAGGGAAGGTGTGCGAGAGACTGGTGACTGATTTGGTTTCAATATATGAAATTTGAAGGAACACAAATATTCAGTCCATAACAGAAGGATATAAATGCCTAAGGATATCATGGATAAGGAACTATGTCTACTTGACCATAAGCTCTTTATATCCCACAGATGAAGAGAGAGGTGTTCCAGGAAGGGTGATTGTGAATTTATAAAAGAATGGTAGACTTGTGAGTTTTGATCAGGGCTCTGGCTTTTCTTTCTCAGCCTGTGTCTTAGACTCAAGGGTGATGTCCCCCTGCTTATATTCCCCGAGAGTGCCTCTTTATCCTGTGTGTGTATATGTGTTGAATTTCCCAGGTGGCACGGATGGCGTCGGTAGAGAACCCACCTGCCAATGCAGGAGATACAAGAGATGCAGGTTAGATCTGTGGCTCAGGAAGATTCCATGGAGGAGGAAAGGGCCACCGACTCCATATTCTTGCCCAGGAAATACCCATGGACAGAGGAGCCTGGCAGGTTATATAGTCCATGAGGGTCACACAGAGTTGGACATGACTGAGTGCGCACACACACACACACCTTATCCTTTAGATGTGTGGTGGCCTAAAGCTTATCCTTCAGGGTAAAGCTCCAGGATAAACAAATCAGCCTTTTTCACAGGAAGATTGGGGATGTATTTTGGCCTGTTGTCTGGCTTGGCAGAGGGAGAGGAGTGTTGCAGCTGCTCAAACTCAGACTTTAGCTAGAGAGCAGGAGAATGCTAGACTGTGCCTGTCCCAGCCGAGAAGCAGGGAGTGCTACAACCACTGGAGATCTCTGGCTTCAGCAGTGCCACAGGTCAGTGCTCTGACTGCTTGGCCCCATCCGAGCTCACCTGCCTGTGCTAGCAGCTTAGGTGGGTAGTGCAGCTTCCAGTGTCTCCATCTCTTGGGAGTGTCTTCAACATCCCCTGCCCCTTCAGCAGATGATTTTAGATTTTCAAATGTCTCTACCTCACATATAATCTTGAAATTTTTCAAACTGTTGCAACTTTGCTGGGTCTTAGAGCAAGTGAGACTACATGCCAGCCCTTTAGGGAGGAGTCTCAATTTCCTATATCACTTTGGGACCCTTGGACATTAGCTTTATCGGTGTTCTAAGACAGATGATTTAGGGCTCATCTTTTTGATATAGGTCCTCTGCATCAGGCTTCCCAATGTGAGGCACCAATCTGTTGGCTCCTTTGGGAGAAGTGGCATGGTTGAGATCCTTCCCTACCATGTGCTACTATGCTAGGGTGTGAGGTTTTGGTGAGAATGCTTCTCTGCCTCTTCTATTTGCCTCAGTGTGGTCCTTTTCATCCTTTGTTCAGCGAGTTCTCAGGTTCCTTTGAGAGGGAATTAATCCAAATGTAGGGTGTATTTGTTGTGTTGATGGGATGAAGTAGGTCTGGGTTCTTCTTATGCTGACATCTTGAACTGCTTCCAGAATTTTCAGGTTTTAGCATTCTGAGGTGTTGCTTTTTTTAATGCTAGTTTATATTTTATTGTTGTCTCTCATTTGTACTGTTTTGCATAGATTTTTCTTGTCATGTCTTGGAAAGTACAATTGTTCCTAAAATTCTGCTGTGGATTATTTAAATTTCTAAAAATGTTGAAAGCAGAAAGGTATTAATGTTAAGACCTTTCTTTAAAAAATATAAGGGAATAATAATAAATATTACTAAAAATGTTAATAATTTTACTTTTTGTAACTGTAACAGAAACTAGATTCTTTTCTACCAATTTTTTTTTTTTTTTGCTCACTTGTTGTGCACAAAAATATGCTTCATTTCCAAGATGGTGTAATAATGAGAGTTATAACTAATAGAATACAGGTATGTATAGCAGATACATATAGCCAATAAAAGCTTCATGTGATGTATCAGTCCTGATGTGCTGCTGTCTTCCAACATACCACAGGAAATCCAACAGAAAATTTTGAGATCCTACTAGATGGAGTCGCTGGAGTCACAAGATAGAAGGTCACATACAAATCACCTGCATTCAACTGTCTGTGAGCCAGAAACAAATTTTTATATATTAGGCCACTAAGATTTGGAGCCCTATCCCTACACTGCTCTAAGAACGACATTACTTCAAATTAGGTACATCATTCAGAGGTGTCAGTGATCACCAATCAACCATCCAAAGCAACTATGATTCCTTTGATTTGGGATTTTTATTTATGTTTTAATCTTGTGCTGACACGAAAAGTTCTTTGAACGCTATTTATTATTAATAACTAAGAGGTATGTTTCTTTGTATTTTTATATATAAAATGTTTTCATATGAGTGGAATTTGAATATCTATTAAGACCTCTTGGTGACTTTTTTTTAAATTTTACTTTATTTTACTTTACAATACTGTACTGGTTTTGCCATACATCAACATGAATCCGCCACAGGCGTACACGTGTTCCCCGTCCTGAACTCCCCTCCCACATCCCTCCCCATACCATCTCTCTGGGTCATCCCAGTGCACCACCCTCAAGCATTCTGTATCCTGCATCAAACTTAGACTGGTGATTTGTTTCTTATATGATATTATAAATGTTTCAATGTTATTCTCCCAAATCATCCCACCCTCTCCCTCTCCCTCTCCCACAGAGTCCAAAAGACTGTTCTATATACCTGTGCCTCTTTTGCTGTCTCGCATACAGGGTTATCATTACCATCTTTCTAAATTCCATATATATGTGTTAGTATTCTGTATTGGTGTTTTTCTTTCTGGCTTACTTCACTCTGTATAATTGGCTCCAGTTTCACCCACCTCATTAGAACTGATTCAAATGTATTCTTTTTAATGGCTGAGTAATACTCCACTGCATATATGTATCACAGTTTTATCCATTCATCTGCTGATGGACATCTAGGTTGCTTCCATGTCCTGACTATTATAAACAATGCTGCGATGAACATTGGGGTACACGTGTCTCTTTCGTTTTTCATATATCTAAGCTATCAAATTATCTGCAGTAGAGATGCTTCTGCTTTTTTGAAAAATAATCCTTCCATTTTACCTCAGATACAACATACTTAGAAATCCAGGAAGAGGTAAACAGAGAGGTTGCACATTGTTGTGGGGAGACAACTATCACAGAACTTAAACATGTAGCTTTCAATTAACTTATCCCCGTCTCTTCACTCCAACTCTCCATTTGGCCTGCTCAAGCCTCCAGATATTTTGTAAAGAATACTGTTTCTTGTCAGACTACTGTTTAATTTCCATTTCATGTTAGAAAACTACCATCTTTTGTTTTAGTATAAATTTATTGAAATATCTTGTGCAACTTATGACCCATCTCTTATAAATAAATGAACTCAATAATTCAATGTAATTTTAGTGATATTTTACCAGGTAAAAAAGAATAATACTTGTATCTGAACTGGAAACATTTTTGGTTTTGTTAGCCTGCAGAAGTAGTTTACTCTTTTTCCACTTGCTCACTACCATTGAAAATATTTGTTTTTTTTTTTTTTTTCTTTAGAGGTAGATTGTCATTGAACTTTTCCTCTCTCTTTAAAAAAAATTTCTAATTGAAAATGAAAGTTTCTTGGTTGTGTGCAATCCTTGTGACCCAAAGAGTTATACAGTCCATGAAATTATCTGGACCAGAATATTGGAGTGGGTAGCCTGTTCCCTCTCAAGAGGATCTTCCCAATCCAGGGATTGAACCTAGGTCTCCCACATTGTAGGAAGATTCTTTACCCATTGAGCCACCGGGAAGCCCAAGAATACTGGAGTGGATAGCCTATCCCTTTTCCAGCAGCTCTTCCCCACTCACAAATTGAACCAGGGTCGCCTGCACTGCAGGCAGATTCTTTACCAACTGAGCAACCAGGGAAGCATATATATATTAGAAGTAGATTGCCAATGACCTTTTCCTCTTTCTCTCTTAAAAAAAAAAAAAAATGTCTAATTGAATTGACCCTTTTAGTAGCTTTTTTTTGGCCACATCTCACAGCATAGGAAAATTCCCTGACTGGTGGTCAAACCTGTGCCTCCTGCAGAGGAAGCCAGGGTCCTAACCACTGTACTACCACTGTACTACCTGAATTGGTCCTTTTAATAAAGGAATTTAGAAGTCTGAACCGCGGCAGCCGAGAGGAGCCACCCCGCGTCCAAGAGACAGCGGCAGAGAGTCCCGGGCTGTGACGGTGCAGGAACGGCTGAGAGGAGATACCCCACTTCCAAGGTCAGGGGCAGTGGATGAGAGTGCCAGGCTGCAACGGTGCGGGACCAGCTGAGAGGAGCCACCGCACNGGGGGAAACTCTGAGACTTGAATCGTCCTTGCCCATCGAGTCTGCCACATGACCTTGTCACGGGTGGGAATCCTCACACTGGCTCCTGGCAGCAGGAATATTCGGGTTTCCTTATTTTTGGGGTGTAAATGCTCAGGGAAACTCAAGGGGAATCTCTGCCACATGACCTTGTCACAGGTGGGATTCCCATGCCAGCTCCTGGCAACAAGGCATCTGTTCAGGTCTTTAGAAAATAACAAGATAAGAAAGCCTTTCTCAGTGATCAATGCAAAGAAATAGAGGAAAATAATAGAATGGGAAAGACTAGAGATCTCTTCAAGAAATTAGAGATATCAAGGGATCATTTCATGCAAAGATGGGCACAATAAAGGACAGAAATGGTATGGACCTAAAAGAGAAGAAAAAGATATTAAGAAGAGGTGGCAACAATACACAGAGTAACTATACAGAAAAGATATTAATGACCCAGATAACCACGATGATGTGATCACTCATCTAGAGCCAGATATTCTGGAATTCGAAGTAAAGTTGGCCTTAGGAAGCATCACTACGAACAAAGCTAGTGGAGGTGTTGGAATTCCAGATGAACTATTTCAAATCCTAAAAGATAATACTGTAAAAATGTTGCACTCAATATCCAAGCAAATCTGGAAAACTCAGCAGTGGCCACAAGACTGGAAAAGGTCAGTTTTCATTCCAATCCTGAAGAAAGACAATGCCAAAGAATGCTCAAACTACCACACGATTGCACTCATCTCACATGCTAGCAAAGTAATGCACAAAATTCACCAAGCCAGGCTTCAACAGTACATGAACCATGAAATTCCAGATGTTCAGACTGGATTTAGAAAAGGCAGAGGAACCAGAGATCAAATTGCCAACATCTGTTGGATAATCAAAAAAGCAAGAGAGTTCCAGAAAAACATTCAACTTCTACTTTATTGACTATACCAAACTGTTTGGATCACAAGAAACTGTGGAAAATTTTTCAAGTGATGGAAATACCAGAACATCTGGCCTGCTTCCTGAGAAATCTGCATGCAGGTCAAGAAGCAACAGTTAGAACTGGAAATGGAATAGCAGACTGGTTGCAAATAAGGAAAGAAGTACCTCAAGGCTGTATATAGTCACCCTGCTTATATAACTTATATGCAGAGTTCAGTTCAGTTCAGTTCATTTCAGTCACTCAGTCATGTCCGACTCTTTGCGACCCCATGGACTGCAGCATGCCCGGCCTCCTTGCCCTTCACCAACTCCCAGAGTTTACTCAAACTCATGTCCACTGAGTCGGTGATACCATCCAACCATCTCATCCTCTGTCATCCCCTTCTCCTCCCACCTTGAGTCTTTCCCAGAATCAGAGTCTTTTCCAGTGAGTCAGTTCTTTGCATCAGGTGGCCAAATTATTGGAGTTTCAGCATCAGCATCAATCCTTCCAGTGGATATTCAGGACTGATTTCCTTTAGGATGGACTAGTTGGATCTCCTCACAGTCCAAAGGACTCTCAAGAGTCTTCTCCAACACCAAAGTTCAAATGCATCAATTCTTTGGTGCTCAGCTTTCTTTATAGTCCAACTCTCACATCAATACATGACTACTGGAAAAACCATACATTTGACTAGATGGGCCTTTGTTGGCAAAGTAATGTCTCTGCTTTTTAATGTGCTGTCGAGATTGGTCATAACTTTCCTTTCAAGGAGCAAGTGTCTTAATTTCATCACTGCAGTAATCATCTGAGTGGTTTTGGAGTCCAAAAATATAAAGTTTGTCACTGTTTCCATTGTCTCCCCATCTATTTGCCATGAAGTGATGGGACCAGATGCCATGATTTGAATTTTCTGAGTGTTGAGTTTTAAGCTGACATTTTCACTCTCCTCTTTCACTTTCATCAAGAGGCTCTTTAGTTCTTCACTTTCTGTCATAAGGGTGGTGTCATCTGCATATCTGAGGTTATTGATATTTCTCCTGGCAATCTTGATTCCAGCTTGTGCTTCATCCAGCCCAGAGTTTCTCATTATATGCTCTGCATATAAGTTAAATAAGCAGAGTGACAATAGACAGCCTTGGCATACTCCTTCCTCATTTGGAGCCACACTGTTGTTACATGCCTGGTCCTACTGTTGCTTCTTGACCTGAATACAGATTTCTCAAGAGGTGGGTCAGGTGATCTGGCATGCAAAATGCCAGAGAAGATGAAGCACAAGCTGGAATCGAGATTGCTGGGAAAAATATCAGTAACCTCAGATATTCAGATGACACCACCCTATGGCAGAAAGTGAAGAGGAACTAAAGAGTCTCTTGATGGAAGTGAAAGAGGAGAGTGAAAAAGTTGTCTTAAAACTCAACATTCATAAAACTCAATCATGGCATCCAGTCCCATCACTTCATGGCAAAAAGATGGAAAACAGTGAAAACAGTGGCAGACTTTTTTGGGGAGGGCTCTAAAATCTTTGCAGATGGTGACTGCAGCCATGAAATTAAAAGAACTTTCTCCTTCGAAGGAAAGCTATGACCAACCTAGACAGCATATTAAAAAGCAGAGACTTTACTTTGCCAACAAATGTCCGTCTAGTCAAAGCTATGTTTTTTCCAATAGTCGTGTATGGATGTTAAAGTTGGACCATAAAGAAAGCTGAGTGCTGAAGAACTGATGCTTTTGAACTGTGGTGTTGGAGAAGACTCTCGAGAGTCCCTTGCACTGCAAGGAGATCCAATCAGTCCATCCTAAAGTAAATCAGTCCTGTATATTCATTGGAAGGACTGATGCTGATGCTGAAACTCCAATACTTCAGCTCCCTGATGAAAAGAACTCACTCACTGGAAAAGACTCTGATGCTGGAAAAGACTGAAGGTGGGAGGAGAAGAGGACGAGAGAGGATGAGGTGGTTGGATAGCATCACCAACTCGATAGACATGAGTTTGAGTAAATTCTGAGAGTTGGTGATGGACAGGGAAGCCTGGTGTGTTGCATCCATGGGGTTGCAAAGAGTAGGACACAACTGAGTGACTGAAATGAACTGACTGTAAAATTACATATAGCTCAGTAAAAACTACACAATAACAACACTACTCTCAAATCATACTTATCTCTGCCCCACACTAACCTTTTTTTTAATGGATTTAGGTTATTAATAGATTTCTCATATGTCTTCACTTATCATTTGTATTCAGTTATTTTGTGGTTTTCAATTTCTGTCTCCACACTTGTCCTTTGCCCATTCTCTGTTGTCCTTCCTATTCTCAGACAATGTGAATATCAAAACTCTTCCTCACAAATATTTAAGTATTTTAAATGTCAAAATACCTGAGAAACAACAGAAAATAGAATAATTCAGATAGTTATTATTAGTTTATCTTCTCCTGGGAGCTGGCCTTGGCAGGGATAGTCATAAGGCTTTCATGTTTATTTCATTTCTTCTTCAAACTGAGGAATTGGATACTTATCCAGAGAGTGAGGGAGGCTATTGGAACACTTTAGGAAAGTCTGTTGATTGTTTAAATGTTAAGACATATATCATGGTCCAAATCAAGGGGAATCCTGAAGCTGTAATGAACTTCTTTTGCATTCTTTTATTATAACATTTTTGTGGTTTATCGCATAAAAATTTGGAAAATATAAAAATTTAGAACATGAACATTTTAATGGGTTTCTCTCTGTAAAAGGATAGTTTTCTGAAATTCCTATTTTTTACATACTTCTGTATTGTAAAACTATCCATACATAGCTCCAACACCTGTGAGTTCTTTGTCTTTTTGGATTCATTCCAAATTTAATTTTTAATTAAAAACACTCAGATTCTTCATTCTATTTTCAGTCTGTTCAGTTCAGTCACTCAGTCCTGTCCAACTCTTTGTGACCTCATGGACTGCAGCACACCAGGCCTCCCGGTCTAACCCCAGCTCCCGGAGTTTACTCAGACTCATGTCCATTGAGTCAGTGATGCCATCCAACCATCTAATCCTCTGCCATCCCCTTCTCCTCCCACTTTCAATCTTTCCCAGCATCTAGGTCTTTTCAAATGAGTCAGTTCTTCCAGTCAGATGGCCAAAGAATTGGAGTTTCAGCTTCAACATTAGTCCTTCCAATGAACATTCAAGACTGATCTCCTTTAGGATGGACTGACTGGATCTCCTTGCAGCCCAAGGTATTCTCAAGAGTCTTTTCCAACACCACAGTTCAAAAGCATCAAATCTTCAGTGCTCAGTTTTCTTTATAGTCCAACTCTCATCTCTATACACTGCTATTGAAAAAATTGTAGTTTGACTACATGGACCTTTGTTGGCAAAGTAATATCTCTGCTTTTTAATCTGCTGTCTAGATTGATTATAACTTTTCTTCCAGGAGCAAGTGTAGTCCTTTCCAAGAGGTAACCCTTCCCAAGATGTCTAAACATTTCTACATGTGCTCATTCTCATCGTTTACTTGAATTCCTCCTTCCACCACATTCTCTATACTGTGTTCTTCCCTACCATGTTGGTTTTTCTCTCTCAACATTCTCCTATATGTGATCTGTGACTTGTGCATTGTTCCCCAAAGCACCTCTAACATAGGTCTGTTGTAGGAAGACTTTTCAAGGAAAAATTTGAGAGGATGAAGAGAGAGGAGAGAGCAAGATGAATTGTAGAGATCTCTTTCCCCTGTTCCTCTATCAAGAAGGTGCAGAATATATGAAATTAGCTTTTTTTTTTTTTTTAAACTTGAATTCTTTGGTATGGTTCTTCTGACTTTTTATCCCACCTCAGCCCTCCATTAACACCTAAAGTTTCCTTACTGTGAAATACATCAGGAAATACAAAGCACTGGCCCAGGTAGTAAGAATATTTTTGAAAAAAAATGAACTTATGCCTCATTCACCTATAATAATAGTAAATGAATTGATATGAACAAAATCTGAAACTAAATTGCTAATTAAGATTGCTGTTGGCAGCCTAGGTGATTAAGTAGCAAGATGCTATTGGCCATGGTATAAAGTTTTTCATTATCCATTTCTTAACTATCATCACACAAAAAGTAAAAAAGGAAAAACGTTCTGATGACAAGTATGTTAATAATAGTAAAAAAAACTAACAAAAAACAAACCTGTGGAACTTTTTGAAAAGATACCTTCTAATTTGGTTTGTCTTAATTTTTAGAATGTTAGTAGGTCAATTATTAGAACTTGACAATGAGAGGATAATTACCAGCTGTCTTCAGTTTCTTTCTCAGTAGAAACTCTTCATATTTCATCTGGCAAGAAAAAAAAATAGTTCTATAATTTCCTTTACTTTTAAATATTCTATATCTTTATTCATCAGAAGAAAGTATAAGCTTGCCAAATTCCATAAAGTTTTACAAATAAGTTAGGGTAACACCAAAAGCTTTGAGGAGGAATATATGAGGAAGGTTTTTGAGGCTTGTTTTGCTGGTTATTCATTTTTCCTCTTCTGAATACTTTTAGTCAGATTTTATTGAATATCAAAGTGTGAAATGAACTCAGCAGGTGACAAATTTACCTGTACTAGCCTCATGTGGGTGTGCAGTCACTCAGATGTGTCTGGCTCTTTGTAATTGGACTGCAGCCTACCAGGCTCCTCTGTGGCTGTGATTTATGGATAACTTAAAAAGCCAAAAATGTATTTATCTCACTGTTCTAGAGGTTAGAAGTCTAAAATCAAGGTATCAGCAAGGACATTCCCTCCATAGGTTCTAGGTGAGAGTCCTTCCTTGTTTCTTCCAGTTTCTGGGCACTTCTCAAATTCCTTGGCTTGCCATAACTGAGACGGGATAGGACTTGGGACCCTGCTGCAATGCTTGCACGTGGACACACCACTCCTTGAGCAACAAAATACAAAGAAAAATTATGGAGCTAAAGATAACTACATGCATGCTCAGTTCAGTTCAGTTCAGTTTAATCACTCAGTTGTGTCCTACTCTTTGCGATCCCATGAATCGCAGTACGCCAGGCCTCCCTGTCCATCACTATCTCCAGGAGTTCACTCAGACTCACGTCCATCGAATCAGTGATGCCATCTGGCCTTCTCATCCTCTGTCTTCCCCTCTTCCTCCTGCTCTCAATCCTTCCTAGCCTCAGAGTCTTTTCCAGTGAGTCAACTCTTCCCACAAGGTGGCCAAAGTATTGGAGCTTCAGCTTTAGCATCATTCTTTCCAAAGGACACCCAGGGCTGATCTCCTTTAGAATGGACTGGTTGGATCTCTTTGCAGTCTAAGGGACTCTCAAGAGACTTCTCCAACACCACAGTTCAAAAGCATCAATTCTTCGGCACTCAGCTTTCTTCACAGTACAACTCTCACATCCATACATAACCACTGGAAAAACCATAGCCTCGACTAGACAGAACTTTGTTGGCAAAGTAATGTCTCTGCTTTTGAATATGCTATCTAGGTTGGTCATAACTTTCCTTCCAAGGAGTAAGCACCTTTTAATTTCATGATTGCAGTCACCATCTGCAGTGATTTTGGAGCCCCCCAAAATAAAGTCTGACACTGTTTCCACTGTTCCCCCGTCTATTTCCCATGAAGTGATGGGACCAGATGCCATGATCTTCGTTTTCTGAATGTTGAGCTTTAAGCCAACTTTTTCACTCTCCTCTTTCACTTTCATCAAGAGGCTTTTGAGTTCCTCTTCACTTTCTGCCATAAGGGTGGTGTCATCTGCATATCTGAGGTCATTGATATTTCTCCCGGCAATCTTAATTCCAGCTTGTGCTTTTTCCAGTCCAGCATTTCTCATGATGTGCTCTGCATATAAGTTAAATAAGCAGGGTCACAATATACAGCCTTGATGTACTCCTCTTCCTATTTGGATCCAGTCTGTTGTTCCATGTCCACTTCTAACTGTTGCTTCCTGACCTGCATATAGGTTTCTCAAGAGGCAGGTAAGGTAGTCTGGTGTTCCATCTCTGTCAGAATTTTCCACAGTTTATTGTCATCCACACAGTCAAAGGCTTTGGCATAGTCAATGAAGCAGAAATAGATGTTTTTCTGAAACTCTCCTGCTTTTTTGATGATCCAGAAGATGTTGGCAATTTGATCTCTGGTTCCTTTGCCTTTTCTAAAACCAGCTTGAACATCAGGAAGTTCACGACTCATGTATTGCTGAAGCCTGGCCTGGAGAATTTTGAGCATTACTTTACTAGCATGTGAGATGAGTGAGGTGCAACCCTACGTCCAACGAGCAGTGGCTGCACAGACGCAGGAAGACCTAGTGGAGCTACTCCACATTCAAGGTCTGGAGGGGCGGTGGTGAGGAGATACCCCTCGTCCAAGGTAGGGAGCAGTGGCTGTGCTTTGCTGGAGCAGCTATGAAGAGATACTTCATGTCCAAAGTAAGAGAAACCCAAGTAAGACGGTAGGTGATGCAAGAGGGCATCAGAGAGCAGACACTGAAACCATAATCATAGAAAAGTAGTCAATCTAATCACACTAGGACCACAGCCTTGTCTAACTCAATGAAACTAAGCCATGTCCTGTGAGGCCACCCAAGAAGGGCGGGTCATGGGGAAAAGGTCTGACAGAATGTAGTCCACTGGAGAAGGGAATGGCAAACCACTTCAATATTCTTGCATGCATGCTCAGTTGTGTCCAATTCTTTGTGATCCCATGGAACGTAGACCACCAGGCTCTTCTGTCCATTTAACTCTGCAGGCCAGAACACTGCAGTGGGTTGCCATTCCCTTCTCCAGAGGATCTTCCCAACCCAGGAATTGAACCCAGATTGGCCATATTGCAGGGAGATTCTTTACTATCTGAGCCTTCAGAGAAGCCCTAACACACATGCACAGTTGGGCAAATTCTGGACCCCCAAATATACAAATAGACTAAAAAACCCAGCTGCTATTTTTGAAGCACCTGGAGCAAAAGAAGGGTACTGTGCATGTTCCCTGCACACAACATCACCTAAGAGGTGGGCAAAACACTTAAGCCACCCCTCCAGTCAAACCCCTAGAGAGCAAGCTTTCCTCCCCTTTGGGGAGCTAACAAGAAAGAGAACATATTGTTTGTTCTCACTTCTCCCTGCTGCACCAAGGGCCCCAATAAAGTCTTGCCTGAATTTCTTGACTGACCCCCAGTGAACTTTTATTGCTTGTGGAAGGCCAAGAACCCTGGTTGACAACATAATTCCAATCTGCCTCTGTCTTTCCAAGACCCTATCCCTTTGTGTGTATCTTTGCCTCAGTGTCTCTGTGTATCTCATTATAAGGATACCAGTAGGTAGGTTTAGAACTCACTCTAACTTATTATAACCTTAACTTACATCTTTATTGCATCTGCAGACTGCTTATTGTCAAATAAGGTCACATTCAATAGGTTCCTTTTGGATAAACATGAACTGAGGTGGGGACACTATTCAGCCCAGTGTATCTGTCATCAGAGTCTGCCAGCTTCATTGGAAAAATTGCTTATTCTTCCCTTTGAGTCACATCAGTGCTTAGTATAAATCTGTTTTCACAATTACTGCATTATATCATAATATTTTATACTTTTCCTCCCTATCAGCTTAACAATTCCTTAAATACAGAATGTGTGTATTATTTATCTTTGTATCCCTAGTACTCTATATAACATCTAACTCACAGCTGGTGAAATAAAATTTTAATTGATTGCAAATTTTTTTAAGTCTGCAAAAATGAAGTCCACAATGTACTCTTACCTTACTAAAGATCGCTATTCCTTACAACTACTTCAGTATCTCCTATAAAAATATAAGCACATTTTATCAGTGCATCTTTGCTTTGGCAGTAATGGAGTTTTCACCTCTCTCTCATTTGTATCCTTATATGTAACACTGCTTATTTGTCCAACATAGGAAATGAGCTATGCTTTATAAGTTATTTTTCCCAAAGGAAATCAGCATATCTCCTGAATGGGAAAAAAAAAGAAAAGTATTTTGTTTAAGCTTCTCTTTTGAGAAACTATTTCTAAAATGGTTTCTAAAACAATTCTGTCTGTCCTACTATGTTAAACAAAGAGTGCTAACCATTGTTTAATATTCTTTTAATACTTAGGTCCTTTATTAAGAACATAGCTATTTTATTGAGCTGAATTAAAATGATAAAACAAAAAAATTTTGAATATATTTGTGTGTTTTGTAGTTTCATATGTTAAAATAATAAACATTGACATAGATCTAACTATGTGCTAAAGTTTTAAGCACTTTTTATCATCTGATCTTTATAATACAAGGATAAAGTTGGCCCTATTGATCTTATTTCACAGATTAGGAGACTGAGACATAAGTTATAAGTGATTTGCCCAAGGTCATGGAGCTGGCAGAACAAGGATTTGAAACAGTGTTATGGTATTGGAATCAGCATTTTAATAATTAAGCAACCTCACCTTTGTCTGCCTTCCTCAGTGTACCACCATCTACCATACTTTCACTGCCCTCTTTCACATACACCCTAACATTTGCTTACCATTTGCTGCTTCCTTTTGTCAGTGTGATTGTGTATCAGGAGAAAGACTTGATAGCAAGACCCAGGAAGGTCAGAGTGGTGAACTTCTGCTGGCTTTGGGGAAGTGGTAATGAATGTCACACCACATTTCTCCTGGCATGGTCCTGGGATGGAAAACGTGTGCTATTCTGGCACCAACATCTTTCTTTACTTTCATAGGAAAATTGGATGTGCTCAGTTTGGTAAGTTTCATATAAAATTCCTTTTTTTTTTTTTAGTTGACATTATAAAAAAGATAAAGGATGTATAGAGATGACTGCTGCTGCTGCTAAGTCACTTCAGTCATGTCCGACTCTGTGCGACCCCATAGACAGCAGCCCACCAGGCTCCCCCGTCCCTGGGATTCTCCAGGCAAGAACACTGGAGTGGGTTGTCATTTCCTTCTCCAGTGCATGAAAGTGAAAAGTGAAAGTGAAGTCACTCACTTGTGTCCAACTCTTAGCGACCCCATGGACTGCAGCCTACCAGGCTCCTCCATCCGTGGGATTTTCCAGGCAAGAGTACTAGAGTGGGGTGCCATTGCCTTCTCCGTAGAGATGACTAGTGAATATAAACTTTAGGAGCAAGAGTAAAGTGCGGTTCTAAAGATGGGGGAGTGAAGTGAAGCAAGATGGATAAATGAAAATAGGTGAGATATGGAGGATGTACAGAAAGTGGCTCCATCGCTGACTGGTGAAAAATCAGATACTATGCAATGGACTTCCTTTTACAATTTCTCTGTAGATTTCACTGCCTTTTAATCTCAATTTATCAGCCCTTCTTTGACCAGTTAAAAATGAATTAGTACAATTTTTCACATGCAGTTCTGAAAAGGCAATGGTTTTTTACAAGTTCTGCAAAGCCTTTGGCCATATTTCTAAGCTGTCACTCAAATGATGTTACCATCTTCATTTTCAGAAGCTATAGCCTGTTCAGGAATAACTCCTCTTTCTCCTTACTTCTAACCTCGGTTTTCAGTGACCATAATGATCTGCATGCTTGGGCATTTTTAACCAAAAATAACTGTCTTAGAGAAAACTGAGTTTAGAAACCAGTTCATAGAGAAAATAGTTTAATCTGCTATGGGCTTCCAAAGTCACCTATGACACTTGTTAAGATAGAGGGACCAAGAAGAAGCACAGATGTGAAGGGCAGTCTAGTGACAGTTATTAATATTGGGATGATTGATTTTATATCCTTGAAATGTACCAAACTTTAACACTAGCTTCAACAACTCCATAATTTACATAAGGACAGTCTGTGTCAGTTCATTAACAGGTCATTAGTAAGTCTGAGAAAGATGTTATAAATGTTCTCAGAAAATTCATGAGGGAATATACCAGAAGAAAAGATTATATTGAAAGTTTACTTTTAGAGAATGGTGTCCCTGTGTGTTTTCTTTTGTGTTTAATTTGCCTTCATTTTTAGGATGTGGTTCTTATCGGGTGTATGTGTGTCAGCATTTATCTTGCAGGCAACAGGAAGGTCAAGTCCTGAGAATTGATTTAGATACATAATGAATTTTTTAAAATCTTTTTTAAGATTGAACTGCATCTTCTGTTTCACACAGGTAATTTTCACATGATTTGTTAGATACATGTGTGTACCTTATAAAGGTGATGTTCAAGTTCTTTCCTTTGGGGAATCATGGAAGGCAAGAGTCCTTTTGTGAATGATCATGTGTACCAATCAAAGACTTACTTTAAAGTTCAAATTGCTAGATATGGAGAAGACATCTGTCTCCCTGGCCCAGGTCTTTGCATTTAGGTCTTTCCATTTAAAGTAATCATGTATGCAGATAATAGGCTAATGGAAAATAATACACCAGGTACTCTATGGCTATATGAGCTAAAATTTAGCTGCAGAAAACTAAGAACAAATTGACGGACTGAAACAATAAAGGAGAGTGCTGATGGAAAGGAAGCAGAACTCTTAAAATCTCAATAGTAAAATGTCATAAATAAATAGTGATGCTTTTTCTTTATGTCCTCCTCAGTGACTGCAAATGCAAATGCTTAGAAAATACTATAAAAAAGAGATAGGTTTCTGTATTCTTATCAGTTTTGGGAATGATTATATGGACTGTTTACTGTAGTTTAGCTTGGCTGCAAAAAATAGAGGAAAAGTAATACAAAGTAGAGAGTGGAAAAAGAATATATATTTGAGAATATGTTTGAATAAGAAACTTTCAGAAGTCATAGTCTATCTGGACAGGGCTCTGCTTTTCCCTGCCTACAGCAAATCCACATGGACAGTAGTCTGCCAGGCCATGGAACTCTCCAGGCCAGAATACTGGAGAGGGTAGCCATTCCCTTCTCCAGGATATCTTCCCAACACAGGGATTGAGCCCAGGTCTCCTGCACTGCAAGCAGATTCTTTACCATCTAAGCCACCAGAGAAGCCCTTGAATAAGAAACTTTCAGATGTTATAGTCCATCTGAGCAGGGCTCTGCTTCTCCCTGCCTATAACAAAGCCACTGACCCCTAGCACACCACAAGGAATACAAATCTTCAATACCAAAAGCAATAACTTTGTTGTTAATACTTTTTTTTTTGTTCCAGGCTTTTGGTGAGTTTAGTGGCATTGGTTGTTTACAACAAGCCTGGACCCCTACTTGCTTTAGCTTTATTTCAAGATATGGCCTTCAGATTGCAGAGTCTATGTTAACTAACTTTTATATAATTTTCAAAGATTTTAAAGGCTTCACATTCTTAGGTTCTGGGTCTTTGGTGCTCATACACTTTTCACTAATCTAATTAAGTGACTGATTTTTTGTTTGTTACCAGTCACAATTTGGGGCATGACTCTATCCTTCCTGTTGAATTTGCTGTCTTGGGTCAGGATCTTATGTTTTTTTGGTCACCAGTTACACAATCAGTACTTCACTCATGCTGGCGGTCTTCATGTCCTCCATGAATATTTGTTGTGTGATTCTATAAATTATGAAGAAAAAGGCCAGTAGAAGGTCTGATTGGCAAATATAACTTGGATTTTAACAGGCCATTAAGACATGTATCTAAGCACCCCTAAGCACATGTTTATCTTTGTAATTTTCTAAAGCTGTATATACTATTCTAATAGAATATATTTAAATGTAATTGTTTGCATGCAGACAGATGATGTAAATATTAAGTTCATCCAAGCCAACTTTCTCTGAAAGTAGAAATCTTTTCACCATATTGACATCAGGTGGTCACCCAGCCTGAGCTGGAATACCTTCAGTCTCCCAAGTCACCATTTCTACCCAAACATCCTCATCTCCCTTTGACTTTCATAACTGCCTTCAAATGGTAACATTTTATTTTATTTTGCTTTGAAGCAACATGAATGGCTTTGGAAGATAGTATGTTGAGCGAAATAAGCCAGAGACACAAAGACAAATGCTATATGATATAATTTATATCTTGAATTTTAAAAGTTCAACAAACTAGTGAAAGAGGCATATTCACAGATATAGAGAGCAGACTAGTGGTTACCAATCAGGAGAGGGAAGGGAGCTGGGCAAGATAGGGAATTAAGAGGTAAAAAATATTATGTAAAAAATATACTGAAAGGATACATTGTACAACACAGGGAATATAGCTAATATTTGGTAGTATTTATAAATGAATTAAACATTAAAAAATGCTGAATCACCATGTTATACACCTGTAACATAGCATTGTACATCAATTATAGTTTAACAAAAATCAAAAAAAGGAAAACAAAAGAAAACTCTTCCCTCATTAAACAAAATTCATGCTCATCCCTTCTTTTCATGGGAGAAATAGATAGTTTTCTCATATAATTTTAGAGCTTGAATTATTAAACATTTGCTTTCAATACTGCTTTTAAATCTGATGAGCTTGAGCATCAGTCAGTCAGTTCATCTGCTCAATATATCTGAATCTTTGGAACCCCATGGACTGAAGCATACCAGGCTTCTCTGTCCATTATCAGTTCCTGGAGCTTGCTCAAACTCATGTCCATCGAGTCGGTGATGTCATCCAAACAGCTCATCCTCTGTCATCTCCTTCTTTTGCTGCCTTCAATCTTTCCCAGTATCAGAGTCTTTTCCTGTGACACAGTTCTTTGCATCAGGTGGCCAAAGTATTGGAGTTTCCACTCAGCATCAGTCCTTTCAATGAATATTCATGACTGATTTCCTTTAGGATGGACTGGTTGGATCTCCTTGCAGTCCAACAGACTCTCAAGAGCCTTCTCCAACACCACAATTCAAAAGCATCAATTCTTCAGCGCTCAGATTTCTTTATAGTTGAACTCTCACATCCGTATATGACTACTAGAAAAACCATAGCTTATACTAGACAGACCTTTGTTGGTAAAGTAATGTCTCTGCTTTTTAATGAGTTGTCTAGGTTGGTCATANCAGACTCTCAAGAGCCTTCTCCAACACCACAATTCAAAAGCATCAATTCTTCAGCGCTCAGATTTCTTTATAGTTGAACTCTCACATCCGTATATGACTACTAGAAAAACCATAGCTTATACTAGACAGACCTTTGTTGGTAAAGTAATGTCTCTGCTTTTTAATGAGTTGTCTAGGTTGGTCATACCTTTTCTTCCAAGGAGCAAGTGTCTTTTAATTTCATGGATGCAGACACCATCTGCAGTGATTTTGAAATTCAAAAACATAAAGTCTCTCACTGTTTCCACTGTTTCTCCATCTATTTGCCATGAAGTGATGGAACCAGATGCCATAATCTTAGTTTTTGTATTTGAGTTTTAAGCCAACTTTTTCATTCTCCTCTTTTGCTTTCATCAGTTCAGTTCAGTTCAGTCGCTCAGTCATGTCCGACTCTTTGTGACCCCATGAATCGCAGCATG
>SJYA01000286.1:0-12177 GCA_006410615.1 Neotragus moschatus
TCAACCAGACATGGACTTGTCCTCTCTAGCTATGAAAGTCCTAGAAAGCATATTCTTCTAATAGAAGGCTATTTCATCTACATTGAAAATCTCTTATTTAATGTAGACACTGAAACTGTGCCCCATAGTGTTAACAGAAGCTGATAACTAACAGAAATTCTTGAACTTGCATTACGAAAGAACAAACGATCAGCTTGTTAAAACCTCTTTGCTTTTAATCTGTCTTCATTGGTTAAGTTCACGTTAATATTTTTTTTCTTCCTCTTTTAAACAGCATACCTTCTTAGCTTCATACAGCTCAGTTGCTTTATAGGAATTTGGAGTCAGCTCCTGCCCAGTGTGAGCTGGCTGGAGGCTAAATAGGACTATGACCCTAAAACTGGGCCTGCTCAGATGCCCAATGAATGGTCTTTTGATGTCAAACAGCCAGAAAACTCCACCCTCAGATTATACTAAGTGCCTCCATTTTGAATATGCAGAATCATTTAACCCAGATGAACCTGCACAGAACACTGATTCCCTCACCTCTTTCCATACCTCCAATCTCCTTTCCCCATGCCTGAGACCACCCTGCTTATTCTATAAATACCCCAAGGTGGATCTGAGACTTGTTCTCCATCTCCTTGCTTGGCTACCTTGCAAATAAATTCTTTCTTGGTTATGAACCTCAGTGTCTTGGCATTTGGTTTGCTGCACATTTAGCAAATGGATCCAGTTTGGTAACATCATGTCTATTAATTATCTTAGCCAGATTTCCTGGGAAATTTGTTGCAGCTTATACATCAGCACTTGCTTCACCTTGTGCTTTTGTTACAGAGAAGGCTTTTTTCCTTAAACCTCACCTGAATAGTATATATCACTCTGAATAGGCTGAATAGTATATATCACTTTTTAAAACTATATTTTGTTCATGTCTCAGTGAACAGTTGGTATGTTTTCTCCTTTTGACTATCATGAATATGGCTTTTATGAATATTGGTACACAAATATCTGTTCACACCCCTTGCTTGCATTATGAACATTCTTTCGCATTGCCTTTCTTTGGGGTCAAAATGAAAACTGACCTTTTCCAGTCCTATGGCCACTGCTAAGTTTTTCAAATTGGTATTTCACACACCTCTCTCAGCCATCACAGAATAAATAAATGGTCTGGATTAGGCTTTGACTTAAAGGAAAGCTATGGCTGGTTTGGTCTTCTATCCAGACCACTCAAACCTTTTCCATTCTAGAAATAAACCATTTTGCTTTCTTATCATTCATGTGTTCACTGGAGTAGCACTTTTAATTTCCTTCAAGGACTTTTCCTTTGTGTTCACAATCTGGCTAACTTTGGCATGAGGAAAGTAGTTTTCAGTCTATCATGGCTTTTGACATGTCCTTCCTCACTAAGCTTAATCATTCCTAGTTTTTTATTTAAAGTGAGAGACATGTGACTCTTCCTTTCACTTGAACACTTAAAAGCTTAGGATTATTAACTGGCCTAATTTCACCAAGAAATTGTGTCACCAGGAATAGGGATTCCCAAGGACAGTGAGAGAGATGAGGAAACAGCAGGTTGGTGGAGTAGTCAGAATATACACACTTATCAATTAAGTTTCCTGTATTATATGGGCATGGTGTTAAAATAATTACAATAGTAATATCAAAGATCACTGAGCACAGACCACACCACAAGTATAACAATAATATTTGAAGTATTTTGAAGCCTACCAAAATGTGAAACAGAGACACAGACAAGCAAATATTGTAAAAATCCCACCAATAGACTTGCTCGATGCAGGGTTGCCACAGACTTTCAATTTTGTAAAAAAAAAAAAAACCAAAAAACAAAAATGCAACATCTGTGAAGCACAATAAACACTAACATGAAGTATGCCCGTAGTTAAAATAAATAAATAAAAGCTATGCAATTATTCTACCCCAAGCTACGAGCTTCATTACCACCCTTGCCAGAAAGTAGATTCTTGCTTTCTCACACAGCTCTCTTAACAGTGAAGTATCAAATGGGTGTATTTCATTGCCACGTGGTATACCATGAGAGGCTGGGGAAAGTGAGTCTCTAGCCTCTAATCTGGAAGATTAATACAGCATATGGGGTATTCCCCAATTGTGAGAATGGTGTGGCCAGGGAGCCAAAACTCATGGCAGATATTCTCCGCTGGCAGTATGGTTCCATTGTTGGAACTAGAAAGGCAATAGGTCTTGAGAGATGTGGTGCTGAAAGTGAGAGGGCAGGGCAAAGCATCTCGAGTGGCAGCCAGACTCCGGGTTTGGGTAAGGTGGTGGGTGGTGTCGTCACCACTTTGATGGGGGTGGCTTGAGGGAGAAACACGTTTAGTGCAGGAAAGGCAGGTAGGCTATCGAGAGCAGTTTGAAGGGATTCTGGGAAACAGAAGTGGCATAGTTTTTGAATCTCTTCAAATTATTTTCTAAAAAGAAACAAACAAAAAAATAGAACAAAGCCAGAAAATCATGGTGATAATCTTTACCACTAGGTGACAAGGTATTGCCATATACTGCAAAATAGGAATGGGCAGGGAGTAAACCACTGAGAGTTAAAAGACTTCAGTGTACCATCTTTGCAGGACAGAAGAAATCAAGTGCTATCTAACGGACTTGAGAACCCTAAAAGAGTCAAGAAGTATTTATTGGAAACTTCAGCTGAAACTGAAGAGTTTTACACTCTCTAATAATAAATGAATATAGGAGTTTGTAGTAAAAGTCTAAAGGAGCCAGAGAAGTCTGGGTCCCATGAATTCCCAGACTAACAAGTCAAACCTTACTTCTAGGACAGTCTCATAACAATGAGAAAACTTCTGCAAAGAGAATCCAAAGTAAGTAGCACAGGAATAACAGTCAAAGGAAATAGCAGGTTCAGACAAAAGTAAGGGAAGGCAGGAAGACAAATCTCTAGAAAATAAGCTGTAATTTTTAAAAAAAGTTGCATAAACACAACAAAAAATTCTAGAACTATGAAGTTAGAGGAACTATCTTGAGTCACATCCACTTCTGAAAGTTAAGAAAAACTTCATTTCAAGTATAAATGAAAAAAGAAAAGGATCAGATCTTAACACTAACAGGAAAAAAACAGATTAAGAAGCAGAATAACATCCCTACAGATCAGGAATGAACACAGAAAGACATCAGCATAAAATAGATTAGAATTATAATCTAAAAATTAACAAAATGATACAAGATAAAAAATAATAATCCGAATTAGGAAACTCAGAAATTAGGTGATATAGTCGCAGAAAAAAATTCTAAAGGAAAGAAAAACATTTCAGAAACAAGATTAGCTAGAAGAAGAAGAAGAAAAAAACAATGGCCTAACGATTTCAATGGACATTTCTTCAAAGAAGACATACAAATGGTCAAATAAGCATATTAAAAATGTGTAATGTCACTAATAATTAAGTAAATGTGAATCTAAACCACAATGAGATACCAATTCACACCTATTAGGATGGCTGGTAAAAACAAGTCAAAAACAAAATAACAAGTGCTGGAGAGCTGTAGAGGATGTGAAGACATTGGAAATCTTGTACATTGCTGTCAGGAATAAAAAAGAAACAGCTGTTATGGAAAAGAGTTTGACCAATTTTCAAGAAATTAAACAGAATTACTATATCATCTAGTGATTTGACTTCTGGGAATATACTCAAAAGAATTAAAAGCAAGGGGTGTGAACAGATATTTGTGTACCAATATTTATAAAAGCCATACTCATGATAGTCAAAAGAAGAAAACATACCAACTGTTCACTGAGACATGAACAAAATATAGTTTTAAAAAGTGATATATACTATTCAGCCTAGAAAAGGAATGAAATTCTATACACGTTATGACATGGATGAATTTTTAAAGCACGAAGGTAAGTGAAATAAGCCATTCACAAAAGAATAAATACTTTATAATTTGAATTATATGAAATACCAATTTGAAAAACTTAGCAGTGGCCATAGGACTGGAAAAGGTCAGTTTTCATTTTGATCCCAAAGAAAGGCAATGCGAAAGAATGTTCAAACTACTGCACAATTGCACTGATCTCACACACTAGTAAAGTAATGCTCAAATTCTCCAAGCCAGGCTTCAACAGGGTGTGAACCAAGAACTAACTTCGAGATGTACAAGCTGGATTTAGAAAAGGCAGAGGAACCAGACATCAAATAGCCAACATCCCTTGGATCATCAAAAAAGCAAGACAGTTCCAGAAAAATATCTACTTCTGCTTTATTGACTATGCCAAAGCCTTTGACTGTGTAGATCACAAAAAACTGTGGAAAATTCTGAAAGAGATGGAAATACCAGACCACCTTACCTGCCTCCTGAGAAATCTGTATATAGGTTAAGAAGCAGCAGTTAGAACTGGACATAAAACAATGGACTGATTCCAAATTGGGAAAGGAGTATGTCAAGGCTGTATATTGTCACCCTGCTTATTTAACTTCTATGAAGAGTATACCATGAGAAATCCTGGACTGGATGAAACACAAGCTGGAATCAAAATTGCTGGGAGAAATATCAATAACCTCAGATATGCAGATGATACCACCCTTATAGCAGAAAGTGAAGAGGAACTAAAAAGCCTCTTGATGAAAGTGAAGAGCTGGCTTAAAACTCAACATTCAAAAAACTAAGATCATGGCACGTGGTCCCATCACTTCCTGGCAAATAGATGGGGAAATGGTGGAAACAGAGAGACTTTTTTCCTTGGGCTCTAAAATCTCTGCAGATGGTGACTACAGTCATGAAATTAAAAGATGTTTGCTCCTTAGAAGAAAAGCTATGACAAACCTAGATGGCATATTAAGAAGCACAGACATTACTTTGCTGACAAAGGTCCACCTAGTCAAAGCTATGGTTTTTCTAGTAGTTATGCATAAATGTGAAAACTGGACCATAAAGAGAGCTGAGTGCTAAAGAACTGATGCTTTTGAACTGTGGTGCTGGAGAAGACTCTTGAGAGCCCCTTGGACTGAAAGGAGATCAAACCAGTCAATTCTAAAGGAGATCATCCTGAATATTTATTGGAAGGACTGATGCTGAAGCTGAAGCATCAATCCTTTGGCCACCTGATCTGAAGAACTGACTCACTGGAAAAGACCCTGATGCTGAGAAAGACTGAAAGCAGGAGAAGGGGATGGACAGAGGATGAGATGATTGGATGGGATCACCAACTCGGTGGACATGAGTTTGAGCAAGTTCTGGGAGTTGGTGATAGACAGGAAAGTCTGGCATGCTGTAGTCCATGGGATCACAGAAAGTCAAACATGAGTTAGCAACTGAAATGAACTGAAAATAGGCAAATTCACAGAAACAGAAAGTAGAATAGTGGTTACCAGTGGCTGCTGCTGCTGCTACTAAGTCACTTCAGTTGTGTCTGACTATGTGCGATCACATAGACAGCAGCCCACTAGGCTCCCCCATCCCTGGGATTCTCCAGGCAAGAACACTGGAGTGGGTTGCCATTTCCCTCTCCAATGCATGGAAGTGAAACGTGAAAGTGAAGTCGCTCAGTTGTGTCCGACTCTTCATGACCCCATGGACTGCAGCCTACCAGGCTCCTCGGCCCATGGGATTTTCCAGGCAAGAGTACTGGAGTAGGGTGCCATCACCTTCTCTGTACCAGCGGCTAGCAGAGGTCAATGGAAAGTTCTTTTGGATGAATACAGAATTTCATTTTGGGATTATAAAACATTATGGAGATGAACAATAGTTATGATTGTACAAGAGTCATTCAAATAAGTATAATCAAAATATAGTGTTTTTAAGGATCATCCCCTGGGTGATTCAACAATAAAGAAAGATAGAAGGTCTAATCTGAGAGTGCTCCAAAACTTAGAGACTGATGGAGATGGAGGAGTCAGCAAAAATTTTGAGAAGAGACTAAGGAAGTAGGAGGTAAAGCAGATTGATGTCACAGAAGCCAAGAGAGGAACATGTTCCCAGATGGAGTGGTTGTAATGCTGCCATGAAGTCAGTGAGATGATAACAGAAAATGGTCATTGAATTTGTCAGTATGGAGTTCACTGGTGACCTTGCTAAGAGAGGTGCCAGTGGTGGGTGAAGGAAAAGCTAGCTCAGGACAAGTGACAGTAACTAGAAAGTGAAGTGAAAAAAGTGAGTGTTAGTTGCTTAGTCGTGTCCAACTATTTGCTCCTCTGTCCATGGCAAGGATACTGGAGTGGGTAGCCATTCCCTTCTCCAGGGGATCTTCCTGACCCAAGGATTAAACCTGGGTCTCCTGTATTGCAGGCAGATTCTTCACCATCTGAGCCATCAGGGAAGCCACAACTAGAAAGTGAAAAGACAACTAAATACCAGGAGGCAACTCCTTCAAGAAGTTTACCCAAGAAGAGGAGCAGAGAAATAGCTTGGTAGCTGGGGGAAAATGTGAGGTTAAGGGAGATCAGTTTTTAAAGTGGCATGTATTCAAGCATAGGTATATGCTGAAGGAAAACTTGAAAATATAGGAGAGAAGGAGCATAACCAAGCAAGACAAATTCTTGTGGAATTGAGAGGGAATGAAGCTCAAATCACACATGGATTTCAGGTTATGTTTTTTTCGTGTGTCATTTAAAAACTACTTACTGATCAGGACTCACTAGATTGATTTAATGACCTACAGTTTGAAAAACAATGGACCTACAGCATATTATTTTACCTTCCTGAATCTATTTCTTTAACCATAAAATGGGAATGACAACCTTATAAGGTTGTTATGATGGTCAAATAAGACTTTATATGTAAAGTATATGGTACTGAGCACACAGCTTGTGCTCCATAAATGTAACTATTATTAAAACTTTAAAAACTGAGAAAGTTAATAAGGTCTGAGTCTGGGCACAGCCAGAACATATTTAGGCTGTGGCCCAAACTTCAACTAATATTTTCATCATAACCACAAGCATCAGATCTATGGTGTCACTATCTCCTGCTGTGGAACACCAGCTACTTCTATTTGTGTGATTGTTTAGAAATAGCAAAAAATTACGCTTGAGTTTTATTTGAATCACTTCCTTTCTATAAAATCATCCAGATATTTAATTGAGAACAGGAAAATTTTGATAACATTCTAAATTTTAAAACATCCCTCCCAAAGAACCATACAAATGCATTTTTCCCAAGCCAAACAGATATCCCTGGGCTTGAACTGCTATTTCTAATTTATTCTTACAGGCTAATTTACAAAATGAAATTATTTGGATGATTGGCTTGCAGTAAACATGGTAAACCAAACTGGTTTCTAAATTTAGAGAAGGGTTGAGTCTCCTCTTAGAATAACGGAGAAATAATAGAAGTATTAATGACAATGAAACTTTCATAAATAAAGGGTCAAATTCTGAAATAACAAGCAGAAATGAACATTATTAGGTAACAACAGCATAAATTGTGATTCTTGCAAATGTTTATTTTGAGCTCTTTTCATGGGACAATGCAACCCCCAAAATACAATTTACTAAATAATATATGTTCCAGATGTGTCATAATTAAGTTCGATAGTCTTTGGAGAATTTAGTACTATTAAACATAAAAAGAGATTGGAAAATAGTGCTTAAAATTCTAAAAATCATAAAAGAAAGACAAAATTGTTTTAATAGATCCTGTGACTTCTACGTCTGATAATTTGTAAACTTATAGAAAGTAGTAATTATTATTATCCATATAAATGTATTCAAAGAAAAATCTTGTTTATGTATAGTAGGATTTGAGGATGAACTCTAGATTTTAAATACAGTAGACTCCATATCCTTTCTTGGAGGTTTTTGAGGAATGATTTTTGGTAATATCTCTTTGGCATAAAATGTTTTATGAAGTCCAGCTTCTCGGAGTGCTAACTCAAAACGAAGTCTAGGGTCAGAAATTATCTGTAGAAATAAAATGATATAAATATTATATATATAAATAATATAAGTAATACAAATAATATCAAATAATACAAATAAATTTACTGAAGTAAATTTTATCATTTAGTTCCATATTTCCCCAAGCTGCATAGTTTGTTTTTGTCAGATGGATGACTAGATGACAATAAATTTTGTGTACACACTGACCATATTCTGGTTATTTTTACTGAAATAAAGGTCAAATTTTTTTGACATTATCATTTTTCAGTGTATCAGTGGTTTCCAACATAAGATGTATAGAGTATTGTATACTAGATTAGTCAAAATAAAACATTAAAATTATTTAAAAATGGGATAAAAGAAGCTTACTTTCAGTACTATCATTGATTTGTTATTTATTGTTAGCTAGGATTATAAAATATAAGCAACCATGAATTAAGATAAACCTAAATCACAATCTTGTATATTTATCTTTAAACAGACATTTTAATTTCTCCATCATTTGGCAGTATGTAAGTTAAGTTCAAATACATGGCTACTACTTGAAAAATACAATCAACAGAACCTTTCTTCCAAGGCCAGGTTTCTATTTCAAGCAGAACTAGAAAATGGTTCTATCAATCTGATTCTAAGTGGGATAGACATATGAGTAGTTTAATTTCTGTTTTCATTTATAGCTGATTGGGCTTTATTTCTTCTTCTTATGAATATTGATGTCCACAGACACTGTTTGCAATGATAAAAAAGTGGCCACATATAGATTTCAGCTAATGAAGCATTTTACATGAACATTATCCCCCTAGAGGATGGGATAATAAGCTGTTGAAAAAGCAGCCCCTCCTTCAAGGAGCTCTTAAACTAACAGAGGTAATAAGAATGTTCACAGATAACTACAGTCCATGGCAACATGTGACAGATGCTCCGAGAGAACTGGAACACACTGGGACATCTCCAGGTGCCAGTGGGACTAGGATGGTCTCAGATAAGGAGAGTAACTTGAGCTAACTTTGAGGTCCAACTTATGCTTCTATAAAGTTGGGAGTGGGAGTGGAGGAGGAAGAGAGATCAAGCAAGAAAGGAAGGCATATGCTAACTTAGAGATGAAATGGGTCAATGTAGGATCAGGGTAATTTGGGTGGAGTACTTGGTACCATCGGGGAACACTGGAAAAGGACACTTCTAAGACTAGGACTTGAATTTTAAAGGCCTGAAGTCTATGTCATGGAGTCTGGGGAGCTACTGAGGTTGTGTTTCTGTTTTCAGAAGGGAACTAATATAATGAGAACTGTTGNCAATTTAGGATCAGGGTAATTTGGGTGGAGTACTTGGTACCATCGGGGAACACTGGAAAAGGACACTTCTAAGACTAGGACTTGAATTTTAAAGGCCTGAAGTCTATGTCATGGAGTCTGGGGAGCTACTGAGGTTGTGTTTCTGTTTTCAGAAGGGAACTAATATAATGAGAACTGTTGCATAAGGAAATACATCTGATTATAAGTTCAGGATAAATTAGGGCAGCAGACAAACAAGAGACAGAGGCACAAAGAGTGCTTAAGAGTCTACTACAATTGTCTAGACATAAAGTGATAAATGCCTAAAATTGGCTGGTAGCAAAGAAGAGATAACTGTCCAAAACATTATGAAGGGACGAATCAATAGAACTTGGCAACTGATCAGACACAGGGAAAGGGGCAACGATGCATATAAAGGGAGATTAACACAGAATTTGTGTCGGCAAAGCAAAATATTTAAGTCTTAGACTTAGGTTTCTTCTCTTTTGCCCCCAAAGAGTCTTCCTGGTCACTTTCATCCACTTCCAAGGATTCATGCTCCACCTGTGTGCTGTTGACATTATCTCCAGGATTCACCATTTCTCCCCCAGCTCCAGTTGTGTGATGTTTAAAACATTTTCATAATAATAGTTTTTTCAACATATATCAAGTGAAATGGACATCTGCCTCCCATACTGATGTCCCTTTCCCCAATTCTCCTCCCCAGAGAAAGCCCAGTAGTTTCTTGCAAGCTTGTATTAGACATTTTCACCCTAAACCTGACATGAGCAAAGCAATTGCTCTCTCCCTAAGTCTGTTTTTTCCTTCTGTATTCTTATATGGTTAATGGCAGCACCACCTAATGATTGTAATTTATTGAATTACTACTAGGTGCCAGACAATACTCTAGGCTGCTGCTGCTAAGTCACTTCAGTCATGTCCGACTCTGTGCAACCCTATAGACAGCAGTCCACCAGGCTCCCCCGTCCTTGGGATTCTCCAGGCAAGAACACTGGAGTGGGTTGCCATTTCCTTCTCCAATGCAGGAAAGTGAAAAGTGAAAGTGAAGTCACTCAGTCGTGCCCCACCCTCAGCGACCCCATGGACTGCAGCCTTCCAGGCTCCTCCGTCCATGGGATTTTCCAGGCAAGAGTACTGGAGTAGTGTGCCATTGCCTTCTCCGCATAGTCTAGGCAATTGACATTTATTATCCTAATCATCACAAAAAACTCACAAATTATTGTTTTACAGATGAAGTAAACAAACATAAAGATGTTAACAGCTTACACAAGTTCACACAGCCAGCAAACAGTGGATGTGGATTTTAATCCAAAGTGTAGGCTCTTCTCAATATCACTTGCTGCCTAATTTAGAATCACCCTCGCTTTCACTATCCTTTCCTCAGCCAGAGCCATACATGCCTCCGCATCCCACCCTCCCCCTACGCCGCCCTCCCCTGACTCCACCCCACTTCCATGAGGTCTCCACCATCTTAAAAGAACCCAACTCCACCTCCACCAATTTTCCATTCAGACACATTGCTATAACATGAAGCTTTTATATACTTCACTTGCTTCAAAGTCTCCCCTCTGCTCATAGGTCGAAAGGTCAAAAGTCTTTAGAAAGTAAGATCTACTATACTTTTCACAGTCTGACCCGAATTTATGTTTACAATCTTATCTCCCAGCACCCAAGACGTACAAGTAAGGACCTCTTTTCACCCTTTTCTGCTCGATCAAACCCTTATTTCCTCAGCCCAGGTACCTGAAAGCTTTCCAGCTTCTGACTTCAATTCTTTACAAGCCCAGATGCCTTCCTGCTTTGACTTCTAGAGATACTATTGCATCTTCTAATTAATCCCTCTTCCTATGCCCACCCCTCCCCCATTCAGTTTTGCTGTTGTTTTTAGTTTAAATTATCTGGAATGAATTCTGTTACCGATGCCAAAATTCTTCAGTTAAGATGGAGCTTAGTTTCACCTTTTCTGCCTTCTCTGACTTCCCATTCAGGGTTGCCTTCACTCCCTTCCTCTTGCTGCTGCAGCCCTCAGCCTTCTTATCAGGGAGGTAGCATTAGTCTAGTGGCATTATTCCCATGCATTCTACTTTCCTTCCCAACCCAACTCCCCTGCTCACTTCCTCCACACAGAACAAGTTTATCTTGTTCGGGATGCAGCCCTGGCACCTGGCTCAGGGCAGATACAGTATATGTTCCATAAATATCTGCCCCATTAATATGTAAATTGTTCTTTTTATTAATATTCCCTAGCATATGCAGCACATAATAGAGGCACATTCAATTTATTTGTCATTGGATGAATATATAGTTTCCTGCTTTTAAAATAATTAAACATTTAGCTTTTCTTAGATTTGTAAAGTTTACAGCTACTTTCTCCCTTAACTTCCANTCTTTTTATTAATATTCCCTAGCATATGCAGCACATAATAGAGGCACATTCAATTTATTTGTCATTGGATGAATATATAGTTTCCTGCTTTTAAAATAATTAAACATTTAGCTTTTCTTAGATTTGTAAAGTTTACAGCTACTTTCTCCCTTAACTTCCATGATATCCAGTCATTCATATGTCCTGGCTCCCTCTTCCATCCACCTAAAAAAAAGCTTCTTAAAATCCCTTCTCTGTTGTAGAAACAGACTAACATGATTCAGAAGCACCTAGAAATAGTTAATCTCTTAATACCTTTTTCCACAGCAAGCATTTTATCATTAGCTCTGATACATTATTTTCTGTTCATTTTAATTTCAGAAAGCTTCCCTCTGCTTTGCCTTATCAGTATTATCAATTGTTTAATAGGATTTATATTATGCATTTAAACAAACTCTGAATATGATAAATATTTAAACAAAAATACAATATTAACACAACTTTAAAGTAAAATTTTACAAAATTGTTTTAGATTAAAATAATTTCCAGTGACAGATTCATAACATTTTCAAAGTCTTTTGTTCTATGGTCACCTATTAACATTTTATAATATTAAGAACTGTTCATGTCCATCAACAGATGAATGGATAAGAAAGCTGTGGTACATATACAC
>SJYA01000287.1:0-101392 GCA_006410615.1 Neotragus moschatus
TTTCCTACACTATCTCGCAGAATTTGCTCAAATTCATGTCCTTGAATAGTAGGCCTCAGGGACACAACTAGGTCATTGCCAGTGTCCACTACACACCTCAAGTCAACATGTCACAAACTGAATTCCAGATCTTAGACAAATTCTGCTCTTCCTTCTGGGTCCCCCATTTGAATAAATGACCTCACTGTCAAGTTAGTGTCCAAGCCAGAGACTTGAAGAATCTCAGTATCAGGCTAAACTCCCCCCTCTCCTTTCCTACACCATACACATATCATGTCCTGTAAATTATACCTTCTAGAATGTTCTTAAATCTGCCCTCTTGTACATTCCACAGCCAGTACATGATCTCAGAGGACCATTGTCTCTTTCTTGGATAGCTACATAGATCCTGCTTTGGAGTTTTAATCTCCTATCTCCAGACTTTGTCTTTCTCAATCTGTTTTCAACATAGCAACCAGAGTGGCCTCCAGAAACAAATTCAATCATGCCTCTTTCCTGCTAAAAATTATTCAGTGACTATTTCCATAAAGATAGAGGTCACACTTTGTAACATGGTTTACTACTTTCCATGATGTTACATTTGCTTACCCCTTTAACCTCAAGCCACATCCCTTTCCTGTTCATTTATTCCCTAAAAAACACAAAAACAAAAACACTTCTCTCTTTCACTCCTGCATGTAACTTTATATTCTCAGTGCTTTCAAATATGCCATATGCTCTCTAGCCCCTGGGACTTTTCTCATTCCATCATCCACTGATTAAGTCCTGTTATTCCTGAGATCACAATTCCAGGTTGATTCTTTTAGGAAGTCTTCCCTGATTTCCTCCAGTGTAAGATTAGTTGAGCTTCCTGGGTAGCTCAGCTGGTAATAATCCACCTGCAGTGCAGGAGACCCTTATTCGATTCCTGGGTTGAGAATTTCCCCTGGGGAAGGTATAGGCTACCCACTCCAATATTCTTGGGCTTCTGTGGTGGTAAAGAATGGTAAAGAATCCATCTACAATGCCAGAGACCTGGATTCGATCCCTGAGTTGGGAAGATTCCCCTGGAGGAGGGCATGGCAACCCATTCTAGTATTCTTGCCTGGAGAATCCCCAGGGACAGAAGAACCTGGTAGGCTATAGTCTGCCAGGGGTCGCAGAGTCAGACACGACTGAGCGACTAAGCACACAGGCACATAAGCTTAGTACCCCATGTGTCCTCAGTTTGGTATTTCTCACACTGAATTGTAGGCTGTTTACCTGCTAGATTCAGCTCCGTCCTCCAATAACAAAAGCTCTATTAAATAGGTCTTTGAGGTGGATCTAATAGGTAGATTAGGTGTCATCAGCACATTGCATGGTGTGGCACATAATAGAAAATAATACATATTTGTTGAAAAACATCTCTCCATGCTATGGCAAAACAACACATTTGTAAACTTGGCTGGCTGTTGACTCTTTTCCAAATGCCTGAAATCTGAGAGCCAGTGCAGTTTTTGTATCTGAATGTCACATAGCAAAGCGAGGCCTCTCTTTGAAGTCAATGGGCCCAAAGAGAGTCTGCTATCAATAGACCTACCTCCCACCTGCTGCTGGAGGAATTTATCACAACTCTGAAGTGTATCCAAGAAGATATGTTTCCCAGAAAAATCAAACCACTGATCTTTCCAGAGCCCCTCCTTTTAGGAACCCAGTACAAAATCAGTCTATTCATCTTTCTGGTAATGACTTTTTTCCCTCCTCAAAGTACTCAATTCACTTTCCATCACTGGCATGTAATCCAGAAATAATAGAGGTTAGTCTAGTACAACTCATTTCCAAAAAGGGAAAGTGCCAACACCCCGAAAGAAAAGCTCTGAATTAAGTATTCCCAAAAATAAATCAGGGTATATGAAAAGACCTATTCAGCAGATCAGACTTCTTTTTATTGTTTATTATAAACGTATCTCCCCAATAGAAAGAGTTAGATTTGAAAACAGCGTTCTGGGACAGTCTTTACAATTATATCGCGGGTTTCAAATCTGCACATTTCTTTTTATTCTGTTTTTTAATAAAATTCTACTCAGGGGTGCTAATATTTAAGCCATTTTTAAAACCCCTAAAATCCCACTGTGTGGTGTGTATAGCCGAAAACAATGACCAGAGACCCTGTGAACAAGTAACATAAGTGAGAAATAAACCTTTGTTATTTTAGCCACTAGGTTGGAAGGCTTTTATGTGTGTGTGATTTCTTTAATTAATTTTTTATTGGCTGCTCTGGGTCTCTGTTGCCACCTGCGGGCTTAGTTGCCCCATGGCATGTGGGATCTTAGTTCCCCAAGCAGAGATCAAACCTACATCCCCTACAAGGCAGATTGTTAACCACTGGACCACCAGAGAAGTCCCTTGAGGGGGGTTTTATTCCTATAGAAGTGATTATTTCCTTTCAGGCCTCTGAATTCAAACCTCACTGAGAAGTGGACACAAGAATCAGACAGCTGAAAANCAAGCAGAGATCAAACCTACATCCCCTACAAGGCAGATTGTTAACCACTGGACCACCAGAGAAGTCCCTTGAGGGGGGTTTTATTCCTATAGAAGTGATTATTTCCTTTCAGGCCTCTGAATTCAAACCTCACTGAGAAGTGGACACAAGAATCAGACAGCTGAAAAACAAAATAATCAAAGGGACAGTTTGGAGAATGGATATTAACCAAAATTCAGTTCCCTGATGACTTTCCCTACAGATTGACTAAACTTCAAGTCTCCTCATTCCAGCCAGATCCTGACATACAAAACTTAAGCCATGGAGAAATAGAATGAGAGATGCTTAAGGAGAGGTGGGGCAGAGAAGCAACAGTGAGGTAAAGGAGCTAAGCTGAGCATACAGAATGCCTGTTCCCTATCACCAGGCCGGGAAGGTACCCCTCCAAGGGAAGAATTTCCAGCCTTTCCCTTTCTAAGCTGGAAAAACCAACAGTTGAAATAATGGAAGGTTGATCCAATTAAGCACAAAAGCTAAAGAAACTCAAAGGGCCTTCTTTCACCTAGTTTTGCAGATGACCAGTAATGGGACTTCTGTGATGGTCCAGTGGTAAAGAATCTACCTTCCAATTTCGGGGACATGGGTTTGATCTCTAGTCAGGGAACTAAGATCCCACATGCTGCAGGGCAACTACACCTGCACACCACAACTAGAGAAGCCCATGTATTTCAATTAGAGAAACCCCTGCAATGGGACAAAGAGCTGTGCACTGCAATGAATACCCAGCACAGCTAAATAATAATAGTAAAAAATAAAAATTATAAAACAAAGTTTCACAGTAAGGTAATTTATTATAAATAAATAAATAAAAATTTATTGTAGGTTGTAGATGCTAAATTCATGCAATGTGGACTCTGGGAGATAGGATGCAAGGCCATCTATCTTCAGGGAAGGCAGGACCTTGTACTATTTTGGGTTTCGTGGGAAGATGGGTTAAAAACAAAACTCTATCTGGGTAATAATGGGTTGATCTGAGCTCTAAGACCAGCTCTGAGAGAGAAAACGTCCCAACAGACAGCCTGGATTCCTAGTTAGAGGAATGTGAAAGAAAAAGAGACAGTCCTATTATTTTGGCTCACTATAGAAAAAGGGCTCTGGGTCCAATTAGAGGCATATCAGCCTCAGAGATTGTAGAAGCTCATGATAAAAGCACATCTTTTACCCAACATTTGCCTTCCTCAATTGTTACTTCCCTCTTTTACCAAGTGAACAGTGTTTATTCATTTAAATCTGGGATTTGATGGACTTTAGCTTTAAGTTCATAACAAAATAATAAATTGCTGAGGACAAGGGCCACCCAGTTTGAAGCAGGAGGAGAAGCATGATGCAGTGATACCTTGGAAAAAACAACCAGCTTATCCTGTGATTGTCATGTGGGATGTATTAGCTGAGTAACAAACGTGTTTGACTTCCAAAGCAACAAAATGCCTTCGGCCTCTGCCAAGTTGTAAAACATACACACACACTTGTAGAGAAAAGTCAAGATAGTTAGAGGTAGGTAGATAGAAAGAAGGAAGGAAAGAAGGAAGGAAGGGGAAATGTTTCTCCTTTTTTTAAACATTCTATAAACTATGTAACAAATTGAGTCAGTTTGGGTCAAATACCTTTTTTATGTGTCACTAGAAACCACGAGGTCATCATATGAAAAGGAAGAGTCTGGCGTTACATCTGAAATTGTAATTTTCTTCTTTGGATGAACATTGGGAAAAGGTTTTCATGTTAGTTTATTTTTGTAAAGCATTCTGCTTCAGCTGATCCTAAGACATCTGAGTGAACTACACAGAAGTTAAGGACCTGCCAGGAGAATAGGCATACGTGATTGAGATTGCCACTGAAACTTTCTTTTACATAGAACTTTTCTACTGTTTGTTCATTTCCTTCACAGTTTCTTGTTTACTATATGAAACCATGACTAAAATTACTGGAAAAGTATTCTTGGGACCTATTTTTCCCTTCTCAGGTTACCCAGTTAGTAGCTGATTATGAATGAATGTTATTTTTTCCCTGTAAAATATAAATAGTTTAAATGGATTAAATAATAATCCTTTAACATTATATTACCTCATTCTGATATGGCAGATTTCAGTTTAGGTATGGTTTATAAATTTTATTAAATAGATGTTTCAGAGAGCTATGATTAGCTTCCAGGAAATTTTTAGGCAGAGACCTATATATGTGCTTGAAAAGCTCCTTCATTAATGAACACTTGTTATGAATAGTTTTAATTTCAGGTCAGAATTTATGATTTGTGGTTTCTGCCTGTCGTCAAGCAGTCTATCTATCCTATAAAGTTTGCTGTGACTTTCCAGCATGGCTCTAATATGTGAGTGAGACAGATTCCCATTGCCAAGATGTATTTTCTGATGGTATTAAATCTGATTTATGGCTTACTGTCTTGGGTTACTTTTTAAGCTCCAGTCATTCTTCCACAGTAGGCAAGAGCAGCAGTGAGCCTCAGGACTCCAGAGGAAAAGATGTGAGTCTATTTTCTGTAGCAAAGGATAATTGTAATAATTTCTGCCTGCTGTAGCTTGTTGATCATAAGAACAAATACAGACAGCTGCTTACCATAGGCTATGCTCTATCTGGTCGTCTGAGAATAATTAATTATCCCAATTTTCCTGTCACGGAGGGGGTTATTGGTATGTGGGTCTTTCAGTGTGAAACTGGTAAACTTCTGGGTAAACCAGGACAAGCTGATCACCCTAGGTAGTTCTATATACTGAAAGATTGCGATCCCTAATTAGAAGACTTCAGAGGTCTGACTGACATAATGGAATTGCAGTGGATCTGCGAATATAGCTCACTAACTCCAGGTTTGCCTTAAAAGGAGACAGAGAGACCATATCTGTTCCTGCCCCTTAAAGAGTTAGGGCCTCCTCTCAAAAGTACAACTGCTTGACTGCTGCCACACTACTGAGGGATTCCTTCCTGGTATAGACTTCAGCCCTCCAGACCATGTGGGGTACCTTTTCCTCTTTAAGGCTTTGACAGGTTTGCTGAAAAACAAAAATAATATTCTCGGCTATTGACTATTTATCAATAGATAAGAGCTGTCTTTTTTATTTCTTAATGACTAATTGAAACATAGTTCACATACCATATGATTCGCTCATTTAAAGAGCTCAAATGAATGGCTTTTTAATGTTTTCAGAGAATTTTGCAACCATCTCCACAATCTAGGGGCTTCCTAGTGGTAAAAAAATCTGCCTGCCAATACAGGACACACAAGAATGTGGGTTCAGTCCCTGGGTAGAGAAGATCCTCTGGAGTAGGAAATGGCACCCCACTCCAGTATTCTTGCCTGGAAAACCCCATGCACAGGAGAACCTGGGAGGCTACTGTCCATTGGGCTGCAAAGAGTCTGACATGGCTGAGCAACTGAGCATAGCACAATCCACAATCTAAGATAAGAAAATTTTCATCATTCCACAAAGGTGCATCATACTTATTAGCAGTTACTTCCTATCCCTCTCTCCCTCCAGCCCTTGACAATGACTAATCTATTTTCTTTTTATTATTTTTTAAATTTATTTTTTGGCCTTGCTGCACCAAAAAAAATCTTAGTTTCCCAACCAAGGTCTAACCCTCACCCCCTGCATTGGGACCACTTAACCACTGGTTGGTTTTCTGTTTTCTATCTAAACTAAACTGTTTTTATCTCTATCAATTTGCCTATTCTGTACATTGCATATAAATAGACTCATACAATATGTGATTTTTTTGAGCCTGACTTCTTTCAATTGGCATAGATTTTCGGTGGTCATTCATATATTAGTAGTTTATTCCTTTTTGTGGCTGAATAATATTCGATTATATGCATATACCAGGGCTTCCCTGGTGGGTTAGATGGTAAAGAGCTTGCCTGCAATGTGGGAGACCCAGGTTCAATCCCTGGGTTAACAATGCCCTGGAAAAGGAAATGGCAACCCACTCCAGTGTTCTTGCCTGGAGAATTCATGGACAGAGGAGCCTAGTGGATGGTCCATGGGGTCGCAAAGAGCTGGACATTACTGAGTGACCAACAGTTTCACATGCATATGCCACATTTTTTCCTCCATTCATTCAATGGTGAGTATTTTGGTTGCATCCATTTTGAGGCTATTATGAATAATGGTACTAATGCACATTCAGGTAAAAATTTTTGTTTGAACTTACTTTTTTAATTCTTTTGAGTACATAGTTATGAGATGGATTTCTGGCTTATAACTCCATATTTAAACTTTTGAGGAACTTTCAGACTAATTTCCAAAGTGGCTACCCCACTTTAAATTCCTACCAGCAGTGTATGAGGGTTCTAATTTCTCCATATCCTCAGCAAGAGAATGTCATTTTCTCTATTTTTTATTTTATGAATCTTGGAAGGTTTAAAATGATACCTATTTTTTATTTGTGTATCCCTATTGGGCTCCCATGGTGGCTTAGATGGTAAAGAATCTGTCCACAATGTGGGAGACCTGGGTTCTATCCCTGGGTTGGGAAGATCCCCTGAAGGAGGGCATGGCAATCCACTCTAGTATTTGGGATTTCCTCATAGCTCATTTTGGAGAAGGAAATGGCAACCCACTCCAGTATTCTTGTCTGGAGAATCCCATGGACAGAAGAGCTTGGTGAGCTACAGTCCACGGGTTGCAAAGAGTTGGACACGACTGAGTGACTTCACTTTCACTTTCATAGCTCATTTGGTAAAGAGGCTGCCTGTGATGCAGGAGACCTGGATTTGATTCCTGGGTGGGAAAGATCGCCTGGAGAAGGAAATGGCAACCCACTCCAGTATTCTTGCCTGGAGAATCCTACAAACACAGAAGCCTGGTGAACTACAGTACAAGAGTTGGACATGATTTAGCGACTAAACCACTGCGAACCACCACCACCACCACCAATCACTAATGATTCTGAGAATCCTTCCACGTGTTAATTGGTCTTACAGATAGCTGTGAAAACAAGAGAGGCGAAAAGCAAAGGANGGTGGGATGATTTGGGAGAGTGGCATTGTAACATGTATGATATCATAAGTTAAATGAATCACCGGTCTATGTTCGATTCAGGATGCAGGATGCTTGAGACTGATGCACGGGGATGATCCAGAGGGATGGTGTGGGGTAGGAGGGGGAGGAGGGGTCAGGATTGGGAGCTCATATACTCTCGTGGCTGATTCATGTCAATGTATAGCAAAATGAATACAATATTGTAAAGCAAACAAACTAAAAAATAAAAATTTAAATTAAAAAAAATAGAATTGCCAGGTAAAATACAAGATGCTCAGTAAAATTAGAATATCAAACAAACAGGAAAGTGGGACAGACTTATACTAAAGTATTATTTGTGACTTATCTGACATTCACATTTAACTGGGTATTCTGTACCATTTTATTGATGTATAGCTTATTTATAAGATATTATCTTCATGTGTACAGCATAATGACTCAATATTTTTGCATGTTATGCTCAATTGTAAGTTATTACAAGATAATGGCTATAATTCTCTGTGCTATACAATATATTCTTGTTGCTTATCTATTTTATACACAGTAGTTTATATATGTTAATCCCATATTCCTAATTTGTCTCTCCTCCTCTACCTCCCCCCTTTGATAGCCACAAGTTTGTTTTCTGTATCTGTGTTTCTGTTTTGCACATACATTGATTTGTATTATTTCTTACATTCCACGTGTAAGCGATATCCTATAGTATTTATCTTTCCCTGTCTGACTTATGTCACTAACATAACATATTCTCTAGGTCCATCCACATTGCTACAAATGGCAGAATTTCATTCTTCTTATGACTGAATCAGTCTTCTTAATCCATTTGTCTATTGATGGACACCTGGGTTGCATCCATGTCCTGGCTGCTATAAATAGTATTCAATGAACACTGGGGTGCGTGTATATTTGGAATTAGTATTTTAATTTTTTAGAGATATATACTCTAGAGTAGAATTGCTGGGTCATATGGTAGTCCTATTTTGGGGTTTTTGAGGATGCTCCATACTGTTTTCCACAGTAGCCACACCAATTTAGTTTCCCACCAATAGTTTACAAAGGTTCCCATTTTCCCATTTCCTTACTAATATGTTATTTGACTTTTTGATAATAGCCATTCTGACAGGTGTAAAGTTATATCCCATTGTGATTTGCATTTAAGAATCAGCGATATTGAACAGCTTTTCATGAAGCATTCAGTATTTTTATTTGCTAAATATAGAAACACTAGTATGAAGACACTATTGCTATTCCAGGCCTAGCCTTTTTTTTTAAATTATTTCTTAATTGGAGGGAAATTGCCTTACAGTGTTGTGTTGGATTTTGCTATACAACAATGCAAATCAGCAGACCTAGCCTTTGAGAGACATAGCAGTTTGTCCTGTTGCTCTCTAGAAACCAGCTAGCATTCTGTAAAGAACTTCGCCCTAGACTCCTGAATGAATAGAGGTCAGCTAGAGAAGCCAGGGGGATAAGTCACTTGACATGTTTCAGCCCTAGCAGAGCTCCCAGGCCCAGAGCTGNAATTATTTCTTAATTGGAGGGAAATTGCCTTACAGTGTTGTGTTGGATTTTGCTATACAACAATGCAAATCAGCAGACCTAGCCTTTGAGAGACATAGCAGTTTGTCCTGTTGCTCTCTAGAAACCAGCTAGCATTCTGTAAAGAACTTCGCCCTAGACTCCTGAATGAATAGAGGTCAGCTAGAGAAGCCAGGGGATGAGAAGTCACTTGACATGTTTCAGCCCTAGCAGAGCTCCCAGGCCCAGAGCTGGGGGGTGGGGTATAGAGGATTTTTCATCTAATATCCAGGAAAATTTCAGAATTTCTATAAACCTGTTCTCTGTGTTGTTGAATAGGAGCATCCATGGTGACTTTCCTGTCCACTTCTTACCACTGAATGCCTGGTAGGGGTGGAAGAGTGGATGCAAGTTGGGAAAGTTAACATTTCACAGCTTTCTAGACCCAGAGGAGCTGCAGTCACATCTTATCGTGATTCGGGTCATGAAATACTGAGATTTTTAAAAATTTAGTTCCAAAGTGGGTATTTATTTTATTATTTAAATTTTTTTTAATTTTTAAAATTTTATACTGGAGTGTAGTTGATTAAGGGGCTTCGCAGGTGATTCGGTGGTAAAGAATCTGTCTGCCAAGCGGGAGACACAAGTTTGATCCTTGGGTAGGGAAGATCCCCTGGAGAAGGAAATAGAAACCCACTCCAGTATTCTTGCCTGGGAAATCCCATGGGCAGAGGGGCCTGTCAGTCTACAATCCATGGGGTCACAAAGAGTCATATACAACTTAGCAACTAAACAACAATAGTTGATTAATAATGATGTGTTAACTTTAGATGTACAGCAAAATGATTCAGATATACATATACACCTATCTGTTCTTTTTCAAATTCTTTTTTCCCATTTAAGTTGTTACAGAATATTGAACAGAATTCCCTGCACTATATAGTAGGTTTTTCTTAGTTAGAAATATTGAACTTTGAGGCTGATGCTTTCTTGGAATGAGACTTTGAGGTGTCTTGGGAGGTGGTCTGTTTTTGTTTTTTTTTTTTGCATGAGAAAGAATATAAATAATTTGTGGCCAGAGGGAAGACTCTGTTGGATTAAATATGGTCACAAATTCTTTGTCACTCCTCAGATTAAGAGGTAAAATTTTTCTCCCACAGGAACTCTCAGCTGGACTTGTGACTTGCTTGAAGAAACAGAATGTGATGGATGTGAAGCTGTATGACTTTCAGCTTTTTGAAAAATAATTAAAAGTCCTGACTTAGAGCATTTGCCAATTTCTAAGAATCCACCTGAAATGCAGAAGACACAGGAGATGTAGGTTTGATCCCTAGATCAGGAAGATCCCCTGTAGAGGAAATGGCAACACACTCCAGTGTGCCTGCCTGAAAAATCCTGTGGACAAAGGAGCCTTGTGGGCTATGGTCCAAAGGGTTGCAAAGAGTTGGACACGACTGAATAACTGAGCACGTGGTGTAAGTGCTGCCAGCATGACTGATTTCGAGCTACCAATGTGATATCACAGAGCATATAGTTGGAAAGAGATAGCATATATGACCAATGGGTTCCAGCATACCATCATTTCCAGACTTACTCCTTAAGAGATCTGTCAGCTTCCATTTTTGCTTTCTTGGAATCCAGTTGACATGAAGGATCCTTGGGCTAGGTTCTTCAATGATGAGAGGCCAAATGGAAAGAAAGGCCATGTGGAAAAGAAAAGAAGCCTTAGGCGATCCATCCATCCCTGGCTGGGCTCCCAGCTGAGTGCAGCTGCATGCGTGGCCTCAGCCAATATTCCATGACATGAAAGACCACGCAGCCAACTCACAGAAATGTGAGACACAATACATTGTTGTAGATTTAAGCCACTACATTTTGGAATATTTTAATTAGTCAGCAATAGGTAACTGGAAACATGTATTGCCAAGCCATTGTAAAACAATCTTCACACTTTACCCCTATGTTAGCAATGTGGCTCAGCTGGTAAAGAATCTGTCTGCAATGCGGGAGACCTGGGATCAATCCCTGGGTTGGGAAGATCCCCTGGAGAAGGGAAAGGCTACCCACTCCAGTATTTTGGCCTGGAGAATTCCATGGACTGTATAGCCCATGGGGTCTCACAAAGTCAGACATGTCTAAGCAACTTTCACTTTCACTAGCAGTGTACAAGAGTGCCTTGTTCTTTGCACATCAGCCTGCACTTTGCGTTATCGTCACCAGGTTGATAAGTAAAAAACTGTACTTTGCAGTTTAGCTTGTATTCTTTGAAAATGAATTTGAACAGTTTTTCAGATGCTTATGGCCATAAATTGTGCTCTCTGTCCATTTTTCTCTTGATTTGTAAGGGCTCTTTATATTTTAATAGGGCTTCTCAGGTGGCTCAATGGTAAATTATCTGCCTGCAGTGTGGAAGACACAGGTTTGATACCTGGATCAGGAATATCCCCTGGAGAAGGAAATGGCAACCCACTGTAATATTGTTGCCTGGGAAATTCCAAGGCAGAGGAGCCTGGCAGGCTGTAGCCCATGGGATCACAAAAGAATCAGACATGACTTAGTGAGTAAACAAAAACAATAGAATTGGTTAACAATTTTGTGTATAGCAAAAACAAATGGACAATATTTTGCAATGTATGTGGCTACCTAGTTTGCTTGTATGCTCTTTGCAGTAAAAAGCTTAAACTATTTGTATGAAAAAATGATGCCTCTGGCAATTTTCTGCAAGTTTCTCATAACATGATCATTTTGAATTTTGGCTTATTTAAGTATTTCTCACTGTATTCTAATACTTCCCCTGGATTTCTTATTAGTGATTTTATTCAAATGAAATCTTCAGCTGAAACCCAGTACAGAATACACTCTCTCCATTCCACTTCTCATTCCAATTTGAACAACACTGGCTTAGGCCACTGCGGTAGGTTAATTCTTCAGCCATGCTTGTATTAAACACTATGGAAAACCTTTGCATAAACAGCATGCCAATTTTAATTTCACAAATTTGAAGGTGTGATTTTAAAATGTTGTCAGTTTACACTAATTTTGAATAATATGAATCTTTCAGAACTAAAAAGTATTTAAAATTGTGTTGGATTCTGGAACAAAAATAGGAGCATAATGGGAAAATTAATGAAATCTGAGTAAAATCTTAAATTCAGTGAATGTTACCCATGTTAGTTTCTTAGTTTTGACAAATGTACTATAGTAATGTTAGTTGTTAATGATAAGGAAAACTGGGTAAGGGATCTAAGGAAAGTCAATACTATCTTTGCAAAACTTTTCTATAAATCTAAAATTATTTCCAAAGAAAAAGTTTAGTTTTGAAAAAAAACACACTAAAAATTTAAGAAACGCTCTGTAATATTGTAGGATTATTTATTACTATTATTCTGAGAATACTATTTCTTACATTATATTGTTCTTTGGGTGGGATAATCTATCTAAAATTATGCAAGTTTTGAATTATGTAATCTTTTTAAGATCTTTATCTCATGGATATAATTCACTGCCGTATGAACTGTATAGTTAAATCCTATTTTGAAAATTGAAATAGGAAAAATTGAAGATGTAAGCCTTCAATTTTTAAGCTAAAAGAACTTCTCCCAATTAAGAGTCAAAAACAGAACTAAAACTCTCTCTCTTCCAGTTTCTGACATTAGAATTGTGGCAGCAAAACCTTATCATTCTATGTGATCTCTGGACAAGTATGTGATTAAAGACATGACTTTAAGTGTGGAATCTGGAAGCTAGGTCATCAGGTAAGGCTTGATCTATACTCTGAGGCAGAAATGTAAGCATGGAAATCCAAACCTTGCAGGCACAATTTTTATTAGAAGTTTGGCTTTTGTCCATGCAATTGGTAGGATTTCCCACCTCCTCCCTCCCACATTTCTGTGTTCTCTTCCATCACAGCAAGTCTCTTGGGAGTGGGGCGTTTTAGTTTGTCATCACTTCACATTCGTTTTTAGGTTTCTTTGCAGATTAAAAAACAAAAGTACCTTTTTATAGGTTTCACAGTTGTAAAAGAAATTCCAACAATTTAAATTCTAGATGTTGCAGGATTTACATTTCCTACTGTTTTCCTCTATATTTAAAGTATATCCCTTGAAATCCTTTGATACACTCCCTTGTGCCTCATTTCTTATAATACCTTCTCTCTGATACTGAATGGCTTTTGGAAAAACAGTGTGTTTATGTTTCACACTGATATGAATTAGCAAATTTGAAAAAGTGAACAGTGAAAAATATTATTAAGGTCTCACTTTATGCATATACATTGAAGTAATTTTAATTCCTCTCCCTAGAAATTGTTGATTATGCATTAAACAGTAAGTTGGATGTAAGAAATGTATTTCATTTGTCTAGGTTTACATGCACTCAGACTATTATTTTCCTCATTACATTTATTCTTAAGGGAAAAATCTATCTTGATGTCTTATGCATGTTTTGAGTTACATGAGGTTTTCAGGAGTTGTTCCCAGAGTGACTCTCCAGTGACTTAGATGATCCAGCTCCTCTGCTGTGAATCTGTTTATTATTTTTGCTGATTGTTAATGATAAAAGTTGCTGATTGCTTAATCCTGTACTAGGGACTATGTTTGTGTACTCAACAATGTGTATTACTCTGTTATCTAAGAAGCAGATATCATTATATCATCTCCATTTTGTAAATGAAAATTTTCATGCTTGGAAAATTTAAGTAACTTGCCTTAAGGGAATATCTTTGGATTCCAAAAGTCTGGAATAAGATTTCTTTGTCAATGCCAAGATTTTTGCTAACCACTTTAGTATGAACTATTTGCCACACTTCCCTCTGTTATTTCAGTCCTGTAGAAAGGTAGGTAGATTTTGTTTCTGTGATCATGCTCTTTCAACTTTTTAAAAAATTAAATAATTTATTCATTTCCGACTGCACTGGGTCTTCATTGCTTTGGGCGGGCTTTCTCTAGTTGTGGTATTCTGGCTTCTCAGCTTCTCTTGTTGAGGTACATGGACTATCGGCATGCNTTGGAGGCAGATGCTTTAACCTCTGAGCCACCAGGGAAGCCCGTACACACACATACACACACACACACACACACACACACACACACACACACACGTATACACTACTATGTATACTATATCACAGAGAGTCAGACACAACTTAGCAACTGAACAATGTATTAAATAGATAGTTAATGAGAACCTACTATATAGCACAGGGAACTCTTATTGGTGCTTTGTGGTGACATAAAAAGGAAGGAAATCCAAAAAAAGAGGGGATAGATGTATAAATACTTCTGATTACCTTCATTGTACAGCAGAAACTGACACAGCAGCAACCATACTCCTATTTTTTTGTTTAATAATCACACAGTGAGGTGAAATGTGTAACAAAGGCACATTAAAACTGTAAAATCTTTCAGCTTTGTATTGAAGTTTTTGATTTCTTAAATTAGTTTTACAATTTGTGTAGGATCACATCTCATGCTTGTGATTTTGAAAGATGCCCTGAAGCTCCTTGGCTTGGCATTTGTGGTGTTCAACCTTTCTTATCTCTTCAGTCTTTCCTTGTTCTACAAACTGTAATTCTGCATCTCTCTCTTTGGTTTAATTTTCTGGACCAGAGCTGGAAGATAATACCTTCCAGACTATCTGTTATTACTCTCTTCAAGGCACACTTTGAGTCTCATATCCTCAGTCTAACCCCATGACTTCATGACAATGCTTTCCTGAATTTTCATTTCCTTCCTCCCTTCATTCAAGAAATATTTGCTGAATGCCTACCATGGGACAGACGCTGTTCTCAGCCTTGGGAATACACCACTGAACAAAACAAATTCTTGTTCTTAGGAAGGCTACATTTGAACATGGGAGTACAGATAGTAAACAATTAAATATATAACCTATCAGGTTGTTATGTAGGCCAATGAGGGAAAATAAAGCAGGGAAATGGAGACCAGTCATGGCATCATAGCGGGGAAAGAGAGCTGTTTTTACACTGGGGGTCAGAGAAGACTTTCTTGCAAGGAGATGTTAAAGCACTATTAATGGAGTGTAGGAGACATAGGAATTTCGAGGTCAAGTATTCTGGGGAAAGCATGTCAAGACCTGTACTAGCTATCTATTGCTACAAAACAAGTTATCCCAAAACGTAGCTGCTTAAAATAACAATAGATATTATCTCATAGTTTCTGTGGGCCAGATTTGAAAGTGACTTAACTGGGTGGTTCTGGCTTAGAGTCTCAAGAGGTTGCAGTCAAGATGTTAGACAGGGATATAGTCTCTGAAGGCTTGACAGGGGCTGGAGGACCCAGTTCCAAAATGGGTTCTCTCACTTGGTGCTGATTGTTGGCAGGAGGCCTCGGTATCTGCCAATATGGACCCCTCCATAGATTGCTTGAGTGTCTTCATGATACACTGGCTGGCTTCTCCCAGAGCAAAGAGTCCAAAATGGGGCAAGAGAGAAGCCACATGTCTTTTTTTTTTTTTTTTGGCTGCTCCAGTCTTAGTTGTGGCCTGCAGGATCTTTTAGTTACGGCATGTAACTAAAAGTTACACCAATCTAGTTCCCTGACCAGGGATTGAACTTTGGCCCCTTGCACTGGGAGTGCAGAGTGTTAGCCAATGGACCATCAGGGAAGTCCCAGAAGCCTCATGACTTATATGATCCAGCTCAAAAGCTACACATCATCATCTCCGCAAAATCTGATTTTTTCACAGATAAACCCATCCAGTGTAGGAAGGGACTGTGTAAGTGAAACCAAGTGAAACTGTGTAACCTAGATTGGGACTTGAATCCACAGTCTTTTAATTAAGATCACACACTTGGTCTCAGGACTTAATGAAGTTCAGGTTTTTGATATCATATCACAGAAAAAATTCAGTGAGAGAAAAAGTGATAGGTAAGAAGTGAACTTATTTAGAAGTAAACACTGCACAGACATCTCAGAAGGTGAGAAGTCCTGAAATATGGGGTGGGTATTTTTTATGGACTGTGTAATTTCATAGGCGAATGACTAGGAGGATTATTCCAACTAGTTTGGGGAAGGGGCAGAGATATTCAGGAATTAGGCCACCACCCACTTTTTGATCGTTGATGGTTGGAACTGTCATGGAGCTGGTGGGTGTCACTTAGGTGTTCAAGGTCAACTCTTCCACCATCTTGGACCTAGTTGGTTCTAACCGATTTTTGTAATATCCTATGTCTCAGTCTTCTTTCAAAGTTTGTGCCCCGCCCCCTTTCCTAATGTTTCATAAGGACATGAAAATCACGAGATGAGGATCATTGGGGATCATCCTTGAGGCGGGCTGCCACAGAGCTCTGAGGAGGAAAGAGGTTAGCAAGTTCAAGGAGCATAAAGTACAGTGTGAATACAGTGGGATTATGAGAGAGTGTGACAGAGGATAAGGGAGTGCAAAGAAAGAGCCAGGGTGCAAGAGGGAGCAGGAGGTAAATTCATGCCAGACTTTTTAGGTCACAGTAGGTTAGGGACTTCCAATTGTTTGCTCAGTGAGAGGGAAACCTATTGGAAAATAGCAAGATAATTTACTGAATTATTAAATTCTGTTTGTTCTTCCATGATTTTCCCTCCCCACTCATTGACATCAGGCTTTGCCATTCTATGACTAGGCTGAAAGTAGAAACAGCCTAAATCCAAGGGATTCTGTTCAGTTCAGTCTCTCAGTTATGTCCGACTCTGTGGCCCCATGGACTGCAGCATGCCAGCCTTCCCTGTCCATCAGCAACTCTTGGAGCTTGCTCAAACTCATGTCCATCAAGTCAGTGATGCCATCGGATGGACCATCTCATCGTCTGTCATCCTCACCTCCGCTGGCCTTCAATCTTTCTCAGCATCAGGGTATTTTCCAATGAGTCAGTTCTTTGCATCAGGTGGCCAAAGTATTGAAATTTCAGCTTCAGCATCAGTCCTTCCAGTGAATGTTCAAAACTGATTTCCTTTAGAATTGACTGGTTTGATCTCCTTGCAGTCCAAGGGACTCTCAATAGTCTTCTCAAACACCACAGTTCAAAAGCATCAATTCTTTGGCACTCAGCTTTCTTTGGTCCAACTCTCACATCTATACATGACTACTGGAAAAACCATAGTTTTGACTAGATGGATTTTTGTTGGCACTAGGTTGATCATAGCCTTTCTTCCAAGGAGCAGGCATCTTTTAATTTCATGGCTGCAGTCAACATCTGCAACGATTTTGGAGCCCAAGAAAATAAAGTTCATCACTGTTTCCACTGTTTTCCCCATCTATTTCCCATGAAGTGATGGGACCAGATGCCATGATCTTAGTTTTTTGAATGTTGAGTTTTAAACCAGCTTTTCACTGTCCTCTTTCACTTTCATCCAGAGGCTTTTTAATTCCTCTTCACTTTCTGCCGTAAGGGTGGTGTCATCTGTGTATCTGAGGTTATTGATATTTCTCCCAACAATCTTGATTCCAGCTTATGCTTCATCCAGGCTGGCATTTTGCATGATGTATGCTGAATATAAGTAAAATAAGCAAACTGACAATATATAGCCTTGACGTACTCCTTTCCCAATTTGGAACCAATCTATTGTTTCATGTCTGATTCTAACTGTTGCTTCTTGATCTGCACACAGGTTTCTCAGGAGGCAGATAAGGTGGTCTGGTATTCCCATCACTTTAAGAATTTTCCACAGTTTGTTGTGATCCACACACTCGAAGGTGTTAGCATAGTCAATGAAGCAGAAGTAGATATTTTTCTGGAATTCTCTTGCTGCTTCTATGATCCACCAGATTTTGGCAGTTTGATCTCTGTTTCCTCTGCCTTTTCTAAATCCAGCTTGAACATCTGAAAGTTCACGGTTCTAGTACTATTGAAGCCTAGTTTGGAGAATTTTGAACATTACTTTGCTAGTATGCAGATGAGAGCAACTGTGTGATAGTTTGAACATTCTTTGGCATTGCCTTTCTTTATGATTGGAATGAAAACTGACCTTTTCCAGTCATGTGGCCACTGCTGAGTTTTCCAAATTTGCTGGCATATTGAGTGCAGCACTTTCACAGCATCATCTTTCAGGATTTGAAATAGCTCAACTGGAATTCCATCACCTCCACTAGGTGATGTGTCTGGCTCTAGGTGAGTGATCACACCATTGTGGTTATCTGTGTCATGAAGATCATTTTTGTACAGTTATTCTGTGTAGTCTTGCCACCTCTTCTTAATATCTTCTGCTTCTGCTACATCCATACCATTTCTGTCCTTTATTGTGCCTGTCTTTGCATGAAATGTTCCCTTTGTATCTCTAATTTTCTTGAAGAGATCTCTAGTCTTTCCCATTCTGTTGTTTTCCTCTATTTCTTTGCATTGATCACTGAGGCAGGCCTACTTATCTCTCCTTACTATTCTTTGGAACTCTGCATTCAGATGGATATATTTTCCCTTTTCTCCTTTGCCTTTTGCTTCTCTTCTTTTCACAGCTATTTGTAAGGCCTGTTCAGACAACCATTTTTGCCTTTTTGCATTTATTTTTCTTGGGGGTGATCTTGATCACTGCCTCCTGTACAGTGTCATGAACCTCCGTCTATGGTTCTTCAGGCACTCTATCAGATATAATCCATTGAGTCTATTTGTCACTTATACTGTATAATCATAAGGGATTTGATTTAGGTCATACCTGAATGGTCTAGTGGTTTTAGCCTACTTTCTTCAATTTAAGTCTCAATTTGGCAATAAGGAGTTCATGATCTGAACCACAGTCAGCTCCTGGTCTTGTTTTTGCTGACTGTATAGAGCTTCTCCATCTTCAGCTGCAAAGAATGTAAGAGTTATAAAGGGGTCCTATAGGATTGGACTTTCCTAGCTTTCAGACAGTGAATACTCTGCCTGCAATGCAGGGCACCTGGGTTTGATCCTGGGGTCAGAAAGGTCCCCTGGAGAAGGAAATGGCAACCCACTTCAGTATTCTTCCCTGGGGAATCCCATGGACAGAGGAACCTAGTGGAGTCCATGGAGTCACAAAGAGTCAGACACAACTGAGCAACTAACACTTAACGCTTTCTGCTGGGTTTCTTTGGGATGCCCCAAGGCTGAGAGGAAAAGTCTTCTGAAGCACTGAAATGTATTTGCAATCTGGGGCTGTGGATATCCCGGCATTGCTCTCCTGCAAGGGACCCTGGGTGAGCACAAAAACAGCTTTGTGGGTACTTGGGTAGGAAGGATTGAAACAGTGGAACCACAGAACATGAGTGTGGTTTTGAGACAAATGAAGCAACAGCAAGTTGTATTTCCCTGTGTCAGCCCCAGGACCTTTGTACAACTCTCCTTGAAAGATAGGTCCTAAAGGTCATTGAAGTTGCATTTTTGGTGGGAGGTTCATAGTGATAAAGTTCATTTAACTGAAATATTAGAATTTCCTTGATGGTCCAATGGTTAAGAATCCACCTGCCAGTGCAGGACAGGTTTTTTCACTGAACTAGGAAGATTTCACATGCTGCAGGGCAACTAAGCTCTTGCACCACAACTACTGAGCCTGCAAGCCTGAGAGCCCATGGTCTGCAACATGAGAAAGCACTACAATGTGAAGACCATGCACCAAAACTAGAGAGTAGCCCGTGCACAGCAGTGAAGACCCAGAGCAGCCAAAAATAAGTAAATAAATAAAATTTTAAAGTGTAACAAACAAAAGAAGAAATGTGATATTTCTTAGACACATTATTTTGTGCTCCGATATTCAAAACACAGTCAATGTGTTTTACTTAATTCCATCACTGTTAATGTTTGCTGGTCAGGACTGAGATAAAATTCTTGACTTACCTATAAATATATGTCATTGGCACAGACATTTTGCCACTGTACCACCAGGCAAGTCCTGGTATAGAAATTTTGAATGCAGAGATATCTACAAAGTAGCTTATCTGCGTGGTCATAATGAGATGGTCAGTCTGCCACCCTTAGGTTGTAGCAGCTGAATGTCTCTAGCTTGAGCTTTTGCTACATGGACATCTCCCTGAAGATGACAATTGAAATAGCCTGAAACAAAAGACAGAACTCTGCCTCACATAAAGCCGTATGTGTGTGCTGTCACTTTAGTTGTGTCCAAATCTGTGCACCACTATGGACCATAGCCTGCCAGGCTCCTCTGTCCTTGTGATTCTCCAGGCAAGAATACTGGAGTGGGTTTTCATTTCCTGACTCAGGGTTCAAACCCATGTCTCTTGTGTCTCTTGCATTGGCAGGTGGTTTCTTTACCACTAGTGCTACCTGGGAAGACTGTCTTTTCTAAGACATCTTGTTTGATGGCTGTACCCACTCTAGGAAGGCATCCTTCGATCTGTGGACTGGAGCATTGGTTTCTATGCCCTGCTACAGTTATACCTTCTCTGTCTCTATTTGGCCAGGGATAGTTGAGGCTCAGATGTATCTTGGCAAAGGCAGCTGAGAAGATGGTGGCTGTAGTTATGGGCCATTGCATGTCCTTGGAGATGCTTTCCATGGTTGTACTGGTGTGTGTTTTTGAGTTTGAGCTGGCTGCACTCACTAGTGCTGATGAGAAGAGGAACTTGATAGCTATTAACTTAAACCTGGCAGGAACTTTTAGAGATTTGGTTGAAGGATGACAGAAAGACACCCTGCTTACCTTATTTGGCACAAGAACCAGTATATCTACTTAACGTTATGTTCCAAGAGAAACAGACATATGTCACAAATCGTTTATCATGGGGAAGAGGGGAGTGCTCTTAATATCAATACCCCAGTATCGGTGGGGGAGTGAAGAGGCAGAAGGAAAAGATGAATTGCTATCTAGTCACAACAGAGGACTCAACTGATAGCTTATGGAGCTCTGGACCTATGAATTGTCCTGATGGAGATAAGGGTGTCTTCATTTTCATCCTCCTCCCACCCCATCTTTAGATGAGGGTTGCCTCCAGGGCAGTGACCTTTTGGGTGAGGCAATTCTCTGGTGATTCAGCTGAGAGTCCTCAGCCTTCAATACACTGGTAGCTAGAGAAGTGAAGGCTGTATTCCTGAAAAGATGATGCCAAAGGAGGGGAGAGTTAAACCTTGTAACATATCACCACATCCACCGCAATTTGTTTCATGTTGGAAGGAACAAATGTGTCCCAGATAAGAGATATTTGTAATTAGTTTATAAAATTAGGCAACACAGGCAACAAAGGAGAACTCTTGGCAGTTCGCCTATGACCGCATGTATCGGTACAACTGTCCTTCGGCATTCAACAATAATTGTGTTGCCCAGTGAGCTCATGGCCACCTCAGAAGCAGGTACATTGTTCCTACTCTTGCTTTCAACTCCAGAATGATTGCAATTTAGCTCTTCTCTCTGAACATGTCTTCCTCTGATCTTTTCTACTGTTCTGTCTTTCCACATCTTCCAACTGCTCTTTCTTTTGCATTCGTATCTTCCAAAAAGAGGCTATATTGGGATTCATTAGTCACCCCCTAATATAGATTGCCCCAGTTAAGTTGATTTTGAGGCAAGACCACCCAACCTATGTAAACTGGTTGCCTTTGGTCAGTGAACCCATTTTTATTTCATTTCAGTTATCATCTTGTGATATTAAGCAAGTCAAGATATATTTAAGGAACTGCCTAGAATCCCTCTGCTCAGAAGGAACCAACATCCTGGCAGATATTTAGTGTTTGAATGCTTGTTACATAGTAGCTTCCAACTTCTCTGAAGTTTAATACTGACATATGACTTTTTATAAATAGCAGCAGAAGTAGCAAAGGCTGAGATATTTAGAATAGTATAAAGATGATCCTTCCTTTAAGAAAAACAATAGGGCTCTTCCCCTACCTTCCCACTCTTCATTCCATGCTTATAATCTTTTGGCTATTTCTTTTATTTGTTACAGTTCATATTGCTGTTTCTTTATCAATTTTAGACATTGTCACATTTTTATTATAGTATATGGGAATTGAGTTATCTTAGCCTTTCTTTGGATTGGAAAATTATACTAAATTCAACTGTCCTTAAAGAATTTTGAACACTCAATTACTATAAGCCAATAATATTTAATATAAAAGAACGCTTCAAGTTTTTCCCCATTTGATGTGTAGCTGAGAACACTTTGGAGGAAGTTTAGTGTTTACACAGGAAAATAAATCCAACTGAGAGACACAGAGTGAAGAGAGATGAAGGATGAATTCTACTCTTTTAGCTGATGGTTTTGATGTTTGTTTCTGAACCCCTAAATAACCTGTCACTATATTCGGCATAGTCACAAGATCGCAACTAGCTGTAATATGGGACAGGATATACAATCTTTTAGCTGGGCATCTGGTCACAGTGAATAAAATCTGGGTTCTATTGGAATAGAAGAAGGAGAGAGGTGACCAGTGATGACTTCCATGTCAGTGTAATTTAAAATATTTTTCCTATTCTTAAAAATGATGCCATCTATTTCTCTAATGGAAAAAAATGGTGGGGCATGCTAAAAGAATTGGAAATAAAAATTTCTTTTTGAATAAAATAGCTCTAGATTTCCTTTAAAAAACCATTTTTCATGTATGTAGAATAGTACTAATTCCAGCAATTCTTGCTATTACAGAAAGCTCTAAGGTTTCAAAGTTGTTCCAGAGAACATTGTGGCCACTGATGGTCCTAATAGTCCTGCATGGTAGATGAGACAGAAATTGTCATCTTTATCATACAGATGATGAAAGTGAGGCACAGAAAGAATATGTCTTCCCCAGGGTCCCATGGCTGTAAGTTCTAAATCATTCTTTAATTTTCCCACTTCAGCATCAGGTGGGAGCGTTGCAGAAAGAAGAATCTTCCATGAAGGGCCTTGGTAGTGTTGGGAAGGGGAGGGAAGTTGGTTCATGCAAACATAGCCATCAATGTCATAAATATTTGTCTTTTGCTCAAGCATTCTTCTTCAGAATCATTACATACTTCTCAAATAAGGCTGGACGCCCCCAATCTGCTGCTTAGGGCTCTCACTCATGGTAGTGTAACAATAAATTTTAGTATCAAATCTTATACAGATACTGGATAGATTTGGGATCCTCGGTAAGGCACAATACCAACTTGGTAGTCATAGACATTTAGCTATACAGTAATATAAATGTTAGTCGCCTGGCTTCTGTATTTTTATGCATAGAGATCAATATAGAAATCTGATTATTAAGGATTGCAGATTGTTCAAAAATAGACCTAGAAATATGAAAATAATTCAGAGTTTGGGAAACGGAAAACCCAAGGTACATTTTACGCACTCAGATGTCATGCAGTTCCTGTTGTTTTCTAGCTATTCATTGAGTTGTGCTTGCATTAGCGACGTTGCAAATGATAGATCTAAATAAAAGGGAAAAATGCAGTCACAGTGTTATGCCTAAAGGGAAAAATGTGTTTTCTAAAGCAGGTAAATTTTTAACTGAAAAATAGTTGAGTTTCCTGGAAGGATTTTACCACTATAACTATTTAAAAGTAAACTTTTAAAACCACATAATCAAGCAGTCAGTTGAGGTTTGTGCTGTACTAAGTATTGAAAGCACTTTGCTGCTGCTGCTGCATCACTTCAGTCGTGTCCGACTCTGTGTGACCCCATAGATGGCAGCCCACCAGGCTCCACCGTCCCTGGGATTCTCCAGGCAAGAACACTGGAGTAGGTTGCCATTTCCTTTTCCAGTGTGAAAGCACTTTACACACCATTAAAATTATTGCAATATTTCAAATACAAGATATTTATAAATTCATATCATATATACAATTGTGCACCAGTAATCTAAGGAAATAAAATTTTCTCCTTCAAATTCCAAATACCTGAGTTCCTAGCCATAAAAGTAATTTATTTTGGTTTTCTCAATATTTAATATCAGTAAAGATACACCAAATGCATCATACAGAAATGTTTCTAGTGATCTTTTCCTTCTTTTGCTATTGCATAGCTTTCAGATAAAAAAAACTTGAACTTTTAAAAATAACTTTTTTTGTGAAATTCCCTGGCAGTCCAGTGCTTAGGACTGTGTGCTTTCAATGCTGAGGACTCAGGTTCAATATCTGGTTGGAGAACTAAGATCACACAAAGCCACAGGATGTGGCCAAAAAATAAAACAATTAAAAACTGGAGCTTCTCTGGTGGTCCAGTGGTTAAGAATCTGCTTTGCAATGCAAGGGACACCGGGTCAATCCCTGGTCCCAGAAGGTCCCACTTGCCTTGGAACAACTAAGCCCAGGCTCCTCACTACTGAGGCGTGCATTCCTAGAGCCCATGCTCCACAACAAGAGAAGCCACTGCAATGAGAAGCCTGAACACTGCAACTAAGAGTAGCCTGGTAACTAGGGAAAGCCTTTGTGCAACAACGAAAACCCACCACAGCCAAATAAATAAATAAAACTTTAAAAAATATTATTTAAAAAATGCTGTTAAAAAACTTTCTTTTTATGGGAAATTTCAAACATATCTGAAAATAGAATAATACAATGAACCCTACATAGCTATCATCCAGCTCCAGTAATATTCATGACATCCTGTTTCATCAACATTCTTATCCCCTCCTCACCCCAATCATTTTGACGTAAAGCTCAGGCAGCATAATTTTCATTTGTAAACCCTTTGATATATATGTCTAAAAATAAAGCTTATTCTTTTGAAAACATAACTTCTATTATAGATGACCCTATATTTTTACCACTCCCTCCATTGAGAGGTTTTCTAACTCCCTGCACCTTGCATTTCAGCCATAATGACTAGCTTGACCAGTAGACTATGGCAGAAATATCGGACTGGCATTTTCAAGGTTAGGCCTTATCTGAATCTCTTGTGGATTGAGCTGCCAAGTAAAGTCTGACAACCTTGAAACCACCACACTGAACAGGTCACACGTCGGTGCTCTGGTCAGAAGTTTCAAGAATCCAGTCTTTCTTTTTTGAAAATTAAAAAAAATTTGGCCCACCACACAGCATGCAGGATCTTAGTTCCTTGACCATGCCCCCTGCAGTAGACCACCTGGGAATAACCAAATTAATTTTTAATATATCTGGAATTTGTTTATAGTTGAGAGATTAAGTACTTTTGTTACCAGGATGAGTTACATAAAAAGCATGCTTTAAATATTTATGTTACTTAATATGGGTTTCTCAGGTGGCGCAGTGGTAAAGTGGTTAAGAATCTGTCTACCAGTGCAGGAGAGGCAGGAGGCACGGGTTCCATCCTTGGATCAGGAAGATCCCCTGGAGGAGAAAATGGCAACCCACTCCAGTATTCTCACCTGGAGAATCCCATGGACAAAGGAGCCTGGCGGGCTACAGTCCACTGGGTCGCAAACAGGTGGACACGACTGAGCATGCGTGCAATTACATAATATGCTGATGAGATTGTTTTCCCTATATTTCAGAAAAAGAAGCCAAGCTATATTTGGTAAGGACTGACTTCAGGAGAATAAGGTAGGAAGAGCACCATCATGACTTATGTAGCTTCATCCTCTCTTCTGTCTTGAAACAGGGACCTAAGATGGGACATCTTGCTTATTATTAATGACAAGACCTGGAACTTATCTTTGGCTTTATCCAAAGTGTTTTAGAGAGCAGGTATATTTCTCCTGTCACAAATGTATTTAATTTGTACTCAGTGTAATTCAGCAAGTACTAATTGATCTCTAGTATTATGCAAAAGCAACCAGCTGGGCTCTGTGAAATTTAGTGGAAATACAGAAGAAAAATAAAATATATTCCCTGCTCATACAATCAAACTGGAGAGACAAAATAAATTACAGGAAGATTATGTTCCAGGGTAATATGTAATTTTGTGTTCAAACAAGTGGTACCAACACTTATTATTACTATATTTCAGAGGCAAGCGAGATTAATTAACTTAGTGTGGCCTGAGATGTTCTTTGATCCAAACCCTGAAGCGTGAGTGTTATTTCCATAGGTTGAAGAAGGCAGGGGGTAGAGGAACAAATAAGCAGTTAAAAAGGTGCGAATAAAAATGACACAGAGGACGTGGGAAGGCCAGCCACCTCACCATGGAGGGAAGGGGGGAGGGCATTAATGCATTTGGAACACACGGGCCAGAAGAAGCTATCTGGCAGGTCTGAGTGGCAGGCTGGAGATTAGATTTCAGAAGACTGTCTGTGCCTTTCATTTCAGATGCCAAGGTTTTTGCTGTTAACTAGCATATTTATTTCTGGAAAAAATCCAAGTGTATAATTAAAATTGGAAAAGAACTATCAGAGTTTGAAGTGGTAGAAGAAAGACATGCATAATAGAGACTTAAGTGCATGGCAAGGAAAACGAGGTGATAAACTCAAGGAGGAAAGTCTGTATTTATCCAACAAATATTTATTGAATACATACACATGCAAGTCTTGTGCTAGGCACAGAGGAGAGAGAACATTAGTCATTAATAATCTGTTTGTTGTCTGAAAAATTGAAGAAGAATCAGCGCTTTGATGTTGATGACTTGATAATTTAATCCTTAACAGTAGAATTTCAGGATATATAATTCTCCAGTAAAGAAGGTATTTTTTTGTCACAGTTGCTGTTTCTATCACCTCAGTAGACGGGCATCTATCTACTCTACCACCAATGTGTAATGTCAAACTTGAGAAGTAAATGGATCTTTTCCAAATTGTTACTCTCTTTTTTCCCCTCTTCTTGAACCCGTGGCCTCTATGAGCTCCAAGGATTGTAAATCAATCATACTCCAATAAACAACAACAACAACCAGTTCCCAGGAGAACAAGTGAACAGTTAACAGCAAGAGTTCTGAGGACAGTGGTTCTAAAAACATTAACTGTAGGCTAACTACTCTGGAGCAGGGAGCTTTGTTTAGAAACTTTGTCAGAAAGCATTAGTCATGAGTTAATTCCATCAGTCAGTATTAATTTAGCTCCTTATATGCTTTAGGCCCTCATCTAGAGGTGGGGCATACAGTGGTGAACAAAACAGAAAAAGTTCCTGCACTCCTGGAGTTGATATTCTTATGGAAAACAAACAAATGCATAAATATATACTGTATTTCCTGTTGGTGATAATTGCTATGAAAATAAGTATATAACAGAGTAGGAAAATGAAAAGTGATGATCGTGTGGGATGGGGGGAATAACTGTAGATTGCATGGGTTGAGGAAAATCTCTGAGGAGATGACCTGGAACACTTGGAGTGGTATTGCAGGGGAAACCAATGGCCAGTGCAAAGGCCCTATGGCAGGAAGGGTAGGGGTGATGGAAGAACAATCATTATAGAAGGTAGTGTGGTTGGAATCTTGTGAGCTAGGTGATAAATGATAGGAGAGATAGTAGGAATGCCTTTGGTTGTCAAGGTGAGAGGTGATAGTGGTTTGGATGAGGGTGTGAGAAGTAGCTGGACCTAAAATGTGTTTTGAAAGTGGAGCTGATGATAGAACTTGACATCCTTAGGATGCAAAAAAGAGGTGAACAAGATTAACACTGTTCCACAGAGAATGGTAGCCCTATTTTCTGAGATGGTGAGAGGCTGGGAGAGGAGAAGGTTAGGCACTCAAATATTTGTTGAATGATCCAATAACTCAATCAGTGATGTTCCAAACTTATGGTGATGAGGATGAGAAGTTGTTTACTTCTTCGCTGTTAGGAGATGTAAGAGTACATAATTGTGTGGAATCACTCTAGATTGTAATAGAGTTTTTGGAGTTTCAGGTATGGGGGTATAGGAATCTTTGAAGAAATACAGAGTATTTAGAAATGCCATGACAGAAAAAAATTAAACTAGTAGTCTAAAAGAATTAGCCCTGAAAAAAAAAAAAGAATTAGCCCTGGACTGGAGTTAGAATATTTTCAGTGCTGGAGGTGAGGGGTTGGAAAAAAAAAGAAACAGTCCTCTAATTACTTTTACCACGCACACATGCTAAGTCGCTTCAGTTGTATCCGACTCTTTGCAAGCCCACGGTGTAGCTTCTCAGCCTCTTCTGTCCATGGGATTCTCCAGGCAAGAATACTGAAGTAGGTTGCCGTTTCCTCCTCCAAGGTACTTTGACCATGTTCTTCCACTAGTCTACCATATTAGAAGTTCAAGGAGGAATATAAAAACACATTTTTTTTTTCTTAAGAGTATAGGAATAAGCATTTGGACACTGCCCTTTCAGCTGGAATAGGGAACTATAGAGTCTCTCCATCCAAATTTTATAGGCTCTCGTCCAGCTGTAGATTTGGCAGATGTTGCCTAATCAGAAAAGCATGACACTTCCTAATAGGCTAAATTCCATCTCACACTTGAACCTTACTGTTTCCACTATAGCCACATAAGTAATTCATGCTTATAGCAGATGGCAAAGGTGTAACTTTCAGGAAAGTATCTTCAATCTTCTTTGCTTTATGGCATTCAGGCAACTACCAAGCCCAAGTTAATATTTCTCACAATATTATACATATGTAGATTGTAAGTCTTTATTTTGAAAACTTTATAGGACAATTGCAAAGCAGAATACAATAAATAGTCATACACTCTTCCTCTAGAGTCTCTAATAGTTAGCATTCCACCATATTTGCTTTATCACCAACTTTTTATATCTATCCATACATACAAGTGCATATATATGTGTATTATTATTACTACTTACTACTATTTGTGTTGTTGAATCTTTTAATAGTAAGCTGCAGATATCTTAACCCTTTACCCTTTCCTAACATATCTCCTATGAACAAGAACATTCTCATACATAACTACAGGTTGATGACCAAATGTGGTCCGTTTAACTTTGACACCATAATTCTATCTAACGGTCAGTCTGTATTCAAATTGCACCAGCTGGCCCAATAATAGTCTTTCTAGGGTTTTCCCTTTCTGATCCACTGCATTGTGCTTAGTTGTCATCTTATGACATATTTGATACTCTCCTCTCCTATCTCTGTATTTGGAGCTTTTATGAGTCTTTCTTTCGTCTGTTTAAGTCATTAAGCACCAATTGTTTAGCACTTGTTAAATGGTTAGCATTACATTAGGTCAAAGGAGGACCAAAAGAAGATGAGATGAAATTTCATATTGTATCATCTCCTGGAAAGACAATGTTTCCATTCATAAAATGATTAGACTATAGCTTCTAAGCTTTATATAATAAAGTGTAAAGTAGATTGTACCTAACTGCTCAAGGAATTTAGAGGAGAAAGAAAGAAAGGAAAAGAAGGAAAGAAAGAAAGTTTAAATATCCCTATAAAGTTTACTGAACTGTCTCCACTACGGTTTTTCCCTCTGGGTAGGATCTGAGATAGCCCTCAACTCTGTGTTAGGTTTCACATTTCCCTACTGTATACCTAGTAGAGCTGCAAACTGGTCACCAGAAGTTTTTAAAACTCTCTTTGGAATTCTACATCAGTCCTTAGGTTGAGAATCATTGTACTAGAATCGGAAAATACCACAGTGAGCAAAACCTCCTATATATTCTTGTACCTTCTTCTGATGTTGGCTGGACTTATTTCTGTTTGCAGGTTTGAGATGTCTGTATAAATCCCAAACACTTCATTCTAAGTGATGATTTCCTGTTGGGAATCCTCCACAGAGGATTTAGTTGACTGTTTAGTAAATCTGTAACGTATTTCCATTCATTAGACCAAAGCATCTCAACCTCAGCACTATTGATGTTTGGGGCAGTGGCTATTTGGGGACACCATTGGCATTATTATGGAGCTGTCCTGTGTGTTAGAGGTGTTGAGAAGCCTTTCTTGCCTCTACCTACTAGAGGTTAGTAGTGACTTTCCTGTTGGAACAACCAAAAATTGTGTCCAGATGTTGCCAGATGTTCTTTGTGGGGGGATAAAATTAGCCCATTGAGAACAAGCACATTAGATGGAGCTCTGCAAGAATGAGGGCCATTACTGATTTATTTACTATTATGTGGCAAGCACCACACCTGGCACAAAGTAAGTACAGGATAAAGAGCAAGCTAATGAATCAAAGCACTAGATTCCTGCTAATTTGTTTAATTAATCCCACTGTGTTTGTACTGAATTGTCTCCACAAGTTTTTTTTTTTTTTTCCAAGAACTGTGTGAGAAAGGGTTGGGTTGAATCCAAATAATCTTTCTCTTTTCATTTTACTAAGTTTTTATTGGAGTATAGTCGCTTTACAATGTTGTGTTAGTTTTTGCTGTATGGCAAGGTGAATCAGCTATATGTATATCCACTTTTTAAATTTCCTTCCCATTTATCACAGAGAACTGAGTAGGGTTCCCTGTGCTATACAGTAAGTTTTCATTAATTATCTATTTTATACATAGTAGTATATATATGTCAATCCCAATCTCCTAATTCAGTCCACCCACCCCTTCTCCCCCTTGGTTTCCATACATTTATTCTTTACATCTGTGTCTCAGTTTCTGCTTTGCAAATAAATTAATCTGTACCATTTTTATAGATTCCATATATAAATGATATCATACAATCTATGTTTTTCTCTTTCTGAATTACTTTACCCTGTATGATGGTACATTTTGATTAAAGTTCAAGTCCTTAGTTGACCAATAAGGTACAGGCAGATACATCCAGCATGATATGCGATTACTTTCAGAAAATGTATTCCTTTCACTTACTTAAGGAAAAAAGATCATTGACAGTGTAAGTCTGGCTAGGAAGGTGGGGGAATGAAGGCAGCTGATACATCCTACTGATAACAGGAAAGTCTGTGAAATAGCATAACAGCTGCCTTGAGTGACCAAAGGGTAGTGATCAATTTGGTCTATGAGGAAAATCATAGAGTAATCATGATGAAATATCAGAGACTTATCTTAGCTGTAATAAATGCATGTTGTGAAAAACAAATCTTCACTTGTTTATCTTTGTCAGACCAAGAAAGGCATGAAAAATTGTGTTCATGTAGAATTTAAAATACTGTTGATCTGTTTAGGGATGTTGGTAGAGGGGAGAAGTTGAGTGGAAGGATTACAGAGAAATTCTTTGTATTTTCTACTTAATTTGATTGTGAAAATAAAACTGCTCTAAAAAAGTTAAAAAATTAACCTTTTCTAAGATGTTAATGCTAAGTTTAGTGGACTCTAGCCACATTTTTCAAATTTTCTTAGTTTATGTGTACTTCTCATACCTAATAANAGAGGGGAGAAGTTGAGTGGAAGGATTACAGAGAAATTCTTTGTATTTTCTACTTAATTTGATTGTGAAAATAAAACTGCTCTAAAAAAGTTAAAAAATTAACCTTTTCTAAGATGTTAATGCTAAGTTTAGTGGACTCTAGCCACATTTTTCAAATTTTCTTAGTTTATGTGTACTTCTCATACCTAATAAGTATTAGGTATGAGAGTCTATTTCAGTGACAACAGCTGCTTCAAGGAGCCATTAATGAAGCAAATTCCTGGCAGGGGGAGAATCTGAAGTTAAGGTCATTCTAAGATGAGGATTTTCTAGAATTTTGGCTGCCTGGTCTTCTCACCACCCACAAATTCTTGATTTTAAAAGTAACTATTTTATATCTTAGTGCTTAACTGAACTGCAATTAACAATTCTGGAAATCACAGTACAGAGGACTTGGAAAGGTGAAACAGGACTGTGGGTAATTTAGATTTTGCAAGGTTTAGCTTTTAAAATATAACCTAACAATATTCATGAAAGTTCAGTGCATAAAAAATTTCAACCTAGAGATTCTTTTAGGAGGCAAATTAAGGACATTTTCTATAGGATTTACATTCCCTACCTCTTGCAAGACATGTCTTGGTAGCTGTGTATGTGTGCCCTCAGTCACTCAGTTTTGTCCTACTCTTTGTGACCTGAAAGTTTTCCAGGCAAGAATGCTGGAGTAGGTTGCCACTTCCTCCTCCATGGGATCTTCCCAACCCAGAGATCAAAACCATGTCTCCTGTGTCTCTGCATTGCAGGAGGATTCTTTACCCGATGAGCCATAGGGACTCCTTATCAAATCCCAGACTGTCATCTCCCTCAGCACTCTGAAAATAATCTTTTAATTTCTCCCTTTTCCCTGTATCCACCCTCCTATTCATTCTTCATATGGCAGCCAGAGTTTGTTTGTTTGTTTGTTTTAATTTTGTGTTGGCCAGTGCTTACCAGTTAACCCATCTTATACCTCTTCTTGCCCACTGAGGCCTCAGCCACACCTGGTCTTACTTCTTAAACCACCTGTTATTTCCTCCATTGGTTGCTCTCCCAGCTATTCACATTTATGGTTCAATCGCAGTCTTCTGAACACAAGTCACCTCTTTAGACAGGCCTTCCCTAACAGATCCAGTGGAAACTGGTCTCTTCTACTTCCTATCACATCTTCATCTTTATTTTCTTCAGAGCACTTATCACAATCTGTGTTTCTTGTTTTTGGTTTTGTTTATTTATTGTCTACTCCCCACCTCTAGAAAATAAATTCTAGAATATAAGGGCTTTATTTATTTTTAAATATTTATTTATTGATTGTGTGACTGATTTGGCTGTGCTGATCTTAGTAGGGCCATGTGGGATCTACTTCTCTGACCAGGGACTGAACCTGGGCCCTTGGTATTATAAGCACAGAGTCCTAACCACTGTACTACCAGGGAAGTCCCCAGGGCTTTATTTATTTTATTTACTGTTATATCTCCAGTACTTTGAAGTTAAGATCATTTTCAGATATTCTATTGTCTTGAATAGAGAGTGGAACATAACAGGCTCTCAAGAAATATTTGTGAGTCAATGAATATATTCCCCACATTGTCTAGCAATGGTCATACAAAAGAGCATCAGTAAATAATTTTTGATCAATTGCCACAAGAGGACCTATGATAAGAAACAATATCTTTTCATACTTACAATATGTTTTAAGTTATAATTCTAGAATATTTTATTCCTCGGAATTACCAAGAATTATAGTGTTATGAATTTATGGTGTAGAATATTCAGTATAGTAAATAATTTATATACATACATTTGTACATACTTGTATTGCACACTTTCTAAAGAATGTCCTGTGCATAAAAAGGTACTTTTAAATATTTAAAAATGTTAAAAATTTAAAAGTCAAACCCCTTCATGGATCACAGCCTTGTCATGGTGAAGGGGCTTGTGTAACTGAATGAAGCAATGAGCCATGTTGTGCAGGGCCATCCAAGATGGATGGATCATGGTGGAAAGTTCTGACGAAACATAGTCCACTGGAGAAGGGAATGGTAAACCACTTAAGTATTCTTGCTGCAAGAACTCCATGAACAGTATGAAGAGGCAAAAAGATATGACACCAGAAGATGAAACCCTCAGGTCAGAAGGTGTCCAATATGCTACTGGAAGGTGTCCAATTGCTATATTACTAATAGCAATTAGCACCAGAGAGAATGAGGCAGCTGGGCCAAAGCAGAAACAACCCTCAGTTGTGGATGCATCTGGTGGTGAAAGTCCGATGCTGTAAAGAGCAATATTGAATATGAACCTGGAATGTTAGGTACATGAATCAAGGTAAACTGTATGTGGTCAAGCAGGAGATAGCAAGAGTGTAACACTGACATTTTAGGAATCCGCGGCCTAAAATGGACAGGAATGGGCAAATTTAATTCAGATGACCATTATATCCTACTGTGAGCAAGAATCCCTTAATAAAAACAGAATAGCCCTCATAGTCAACAAAAGAGTCCTGCAATGCAGTACTTGGGTGAAATCTCAAAAACAATAGAATGATCTCGAATAACTGACTGGTTCCAGATTGGGAAGGGAGTACAGTAAGGCTGTATATTGTCATCCTGTTTCTGAAGCCTCCATGGATAAAGGACAAGGCAGAGTAAGGGTACCAGGGAAGGGACAGAAAAGGTCTTGGCTGTAATATGACATCTGTGACTTCTGAAAATAGTACAGTGGCACATGCTGAAGTTTGCCTAAGTCATCCCTCAAGCACTAATTGTTCAATTACTAGGAATTTGGTATGGTTGTTAAATCCAGTCATCATTAAAAACTAAATTATGGACTTCCCTGTTTTTTCAGTGGTTAAAAATCCACCTGCCAATGGAGGAGACATGGGTTTGATCCTTGGTCCAGGAGGATTCCACATGCCATGGTGCACTTAAGCCCATACACCACAGCCATTGAGCGTGCACTCTAGAGACTATGAGCCACAACTACTGAAGCCGCTACAATGAGAAGCCTCTGCACAACAATTAGAGAGTAATCTCTGCTTGCTGCAACGAGAGAAAGCCTGTGTTCAGCATCGAAGACTCAGCACAACCAACAATAAATAAAAGACTTAAAAAACTAAATTATATATAATGTGCTTAGTCGTTCAGTCATGTCCAACTCTTTGTGACCCCATGGACTGTAGCCTGTCAGGCTCCTTTGTCCATGGGATTTTCCAGTCAAGAATTCTGGAGTGGACTGCCATTTACTACTCCATTTATATATATATATATACATACACACACACACACTTACAGTTAAATTTTTTTTTAATTCAGGGATAATATGCAATAGTTCCTAGCTATTTGATTACATTTTTCTATTATGTCTGGGGCTTCTCCAGTGGCTTAGTGATAAAGAGTCTGCCTGCGATGTCAAAGATGCAAGTGCAATCCCTAGGTCAGAAAACCCACTCCAGTATTCTTGCCTGGACAATGCCATGGACAGAGGAGACTGGCAGGCTACAGTTCATGCGGTTGCAAAGAGCTAGACACGACTGAGCAACTGAGCACACACTTTATCTCTGTTCTTGTGTTGAGTTTATTTCATCTACTGTATCTGCATGGTAAAAACACTTTATAATGGTATCCTACTATGGATCTTTCCCACATAAGTTGGCTGAGACAGGAGACAGGAGCCAAGCAATCACACCATGGAAGGCAGAAATGCTACAAATCTGGATTCTTCCTGGAGATCAGGTGGTAAACCTTTACTGGAACACCACTGGCATGGTATATTCCAAATGTGGATCTTGACCTCTTGGAATGCTCCTGCTGGGAAATATTTTCCTGTAGTTCCCTTGGCACAATCCTGTTTCATTTACTCGACCACTTACAATTCCCCCCACCCCCCAAGTAGTTCTCTTTTACAGACCTTATCTCTCTAGGCAGACCTAGTTGGTAGAGTCGCTCTTAAGAAGCCCAGTATGCAATAAAATCTCATTTCCTGTTGTCGATAATATAAAAAAAATAAGGTAAATAAGTAATAGGGATGTGATGTAACAACATGATAAATATAATTAACACTGCTGAATGTTATATATGAGAGTTGTTGAGAGCAAATCCTTAGTCCTCATCACAAGGAAGAAACTGTTTTTTTGTTTCTTTAATATTCTTTCTGTGTGAGACAATGGATGTTCACAAAACTTATTGTGGTAATAATTTTATGATGTATGTAAGTCAAATCGTTATACTTAAACTTATATATAGTGCCATATGTCAATTATATGCCAATAAAACTGAAAGAAAAAGAGAAGAAAAAGAAAGAAACCCAGTATCCTTCCTTCCTGTGGTCCACTTTTGGCCCAGGAGTTCTTCTTAACTCTTGTGCCTGGAAATATAGGCCATTCCCATCAGAATTCTCTTTCCTTGTCCTGCAGACCAAGCAGCAAGGCTCCTGTACACCCTAGTTACATCCTCTTGCCCCTGAACTTGGGCACCATACTCCGTGTTCCTTAAATTAAGAGAATGTGTGCCAAGACTGTGGAGTACTCTCTTGAAGTGCCTGCCTCCTCCCTTGCTTGTCTTGAGATGGGGAGAAACACACCTCCCAAATACAGGGATTTATACAGGGAATGCTGATGGGAATATTCAGATCATGTGGCAACCCACTAGAAACAAATGCATATTTTCCCATCTTTAGATCCTTCTCTTGGATTCATAGTTTACATATACAGCCTGGATACAAGCGATGTGCTGACAGTAAAAATGGGTTAGGACACCCTCTCTGCAGTCTAATACCTCACCTTAGAACATGACTGTCTTTGCTACTTATTTTTATTCTATGTTTTCGGGCCTCTGCTCAAAGCAGGAGAAAATACAAAGAGTCACATCTAAAAACGTATTATATACATCACAGCCTCAGTTTGCTTTTTGTAGATTTTCTAATTTGGATATTGAGGCAACCTGGGCTATTTAGGGGCCACATGGGCTGTGAAGTGTTCCAGGTACTGTGAAGCACAGGCTGTGTTGTTTGCTTATGGCCTGGCAGCAGATGGGAGTGCAGGTGTTGGTGAAATGATAAGNGTAGATTTTCTAATTTGGATATTGAGGCAACCTGGGCTATTTAGGGGCCACATGGGCTGTGAAGTGTTCCAGGTACTGTGAAGCACAGGCTGTGTTGTTTGCTTATGGCCTGGCAGCAGATGGGAGTGCAGGTGTTGGTGAAATGATAAGAAAGACCCAAGGTCATACTGGGAAAGTGGTATCAGATATCAAGTTGTTGATATCAAGTATCAGGGTCAGAGCATAAGACCAAAATGGGAGAAGAAGAGAGAAGCTGAGGAGGTCAGGATCATGTTGGGAAGTGGATGCAGCTGTCAACGAGCCACTTATGCTCTAACCTGCTGGTGAGGCTTCCCTGGTGGCTCAGACGGTAAAGAATCTGCCTGCAGTGAAGGAGACTCAGGTTCAGTCTCTGAATTGGGAAGATCCCCTGGAGAAGGGAATGGCTACCTACTCCAGTATTATTGGAATTCCATGGACCGAGGAGCCTGCTGGGCTACAGTCCATGGGGTCACAAAGAGTCAGGCATGACTGAGTGACTAACAACCACAACAACAACCTGCTGGCATGGGCGACTGTTGGCCGGAAGCTGATCAGCTGCTGAAAGCACAAGGTGAGCATGCACAGCACCACATTACATTCCTCAGCACCAATCAGATGGGGCCCTTATTTCCTTATCTAATTACTTACCAAGTATGCCTTCAACAGTAAGATATAAAATGAAGTCATATTCAAGTGAGACCATTTTCAAAAAAGAGCATCAGCGTCAATCTGGTGTCTGGCATGGTGCAGAGTGCTAAGAGGATACTAGACATATATGCTTAGATTCAGTATTTTCTAGCTTAGCAAATACCTGCCTTAACTTGATAATCAGTTTTGTCTATAACATGGTTTCCTCGAGCATGATGTCTTATGGCGTCCTCTCTTATTTAAAAGCTCTTGGTTTCTCAAAGTCCAAACTCCCTGAATTAGTTTCTGCAGCTAGTAGAACCTTGCCATGATATCTGCAACCTTGACAGGATTTTAATTCCTATTGCTTCTCTATATACATGCTGTGTTCTGCCAAGTGTTTGTTTTTATTTGGCTGTGCCAGGTTTTTTTTTGTGTGTGTGTGCCAGGTCTTAATTGTGGCATGTGAGATCCTTAGTTGCAACATGTGAACTTGCAGTTGTGGCATGTGGGATCTAGTTCCCGTCAGTTCAGTTCAGTTCAGTTCAGTCACTCAGTCATATCCGACTCTTTGCGACCCCATGAATCGCAGCACGCCAGGCCTCCCTGTCCACCACCAACTCCCAGAGTTCACTCAGACTCACGTCCATCAAATCAGTGATGCCATCCAGCCATTTCATCTTCTGTCATCTCCTCCTGCCCCCAATCCCTCCCAGCATCTGAGTCCTTTCCAATGAGTCAACTCTTCGCATGAGGTGGCCAAAGTACTGGAGCTTCAGCTTCAGCATCATTCCCTCCAAAGAAATCCCAGGGTTGATCTCCCTTCAGAATGGACTGGTTGGATCTCCTTGCAGTCCAAGGGACTCTCGAGAGTCTTCTCCAACACCACAGTTCAAAAGCATCAGTTCTTCGGCACTCAGCTTTCTTCACAGTCCATACATGTACATACATACATACACAGTACATACAATTCTCACATCCATACATGACTACTGGAAAAACCATAACCTTGACTAGATAGACCTTTTTCAGAGATCAAACTGGGGCCGCCTGCATTGTGAGTGCAGAGTCTTAGCCATTGGCCCATCAGGCAAGTTCCCAGCCAAGTTTTATAAGTTGCCTCTGGACATGTCTTTTTCTCTTGCTCATATTGAGGACCAGAATATGTCACTTTGATAGAAGGAATATTTTAAGGGCTTCCCTGGTGGCTCAGATGGTAAAGCATCTGCCTGTAATGCGGGAGACCTAGGTTTGATCCCTGGGTCAGGAAGATCCCTTGGAGAAGGAAATGGCAACCCACTCTAGTACTCCTGCCTGGAAAAGTCTATTAGGAAGGAGCCTGGTACATGACAGTCCATGGGGTTGCGAAGAATAAGACACGACTGAGCAGCTTCACTGGTTCACTGCATTGTGAATGCAGAGCCTTAGCCACTGGCCCACCAGGCAAGTTCCCTGCCAAATGTTTTATAAGTTGCCTCAGGGCACGTCTTTTTCTCTTGCTCATGTTGAAGATGAGAATATGTCACTTTGGCATAAGGACTATTTTAAGTTGGAGGCAAATGAAAATCAATAGATGAGGACTAAGTTCCTGACTAAAAGCAGAAACTTCTGAAAAGAACTGCCATACATACATTCCCTTTCCTTGGTAAGTTTTTTTTTTCTTAATTTTTTTTTTTTTTTTTTTTTTTTTTGCTGTGGTGGGTCTTCGTTGGTGCTTGAGAGGGCTTTCCCTAGCTGCAGTGAGTGGGGGCTACTTTCTAGTTGTGGTACACGGGCTTCTCATTGTGGTGGTTTCTCTTGTTGTGGAGCATAGGCTCCAGGCATGCGGGCTTCAGTAGTTGTGGCTCATGCGCTCTAGAGTGCAAGCTCAGCAGTTACATAGGCTTAATTGCTCCACAGCACATGGGATCTTCCCAGACCAGGGATTGAATGGAGGAAGCCCTCCTTAGGAAGTTTTACAGCCAGGAAGATGACAGAAAGCCAAGATGGAGCTGCACGAACAAACCTTATTCTATTAACAGCTCCACGTATTAATATTTACCTTCCCACGGTTTGCCACTCCTGAAAGTCTAAAACTCTTTTCCTTTATCACATCTCTATGAATTATTCTTGTTTTGTTAAATATGCTACATTAGCCCACCTTCTAACCACCAATTTGAGTTACTCTTCATTTAGTTTCCTCTCAAATGATATGCCCTCTATGTGTTAATAAACTGCTTGTTTCTCCCTTGTTCACGAGGCTTTTGTCAGTCTAATTTTATAGGACCCCAGGTGGAAAACCAGGAGGGTACACTCCCCTACACTCATATTCTTTCATTCTTAGAAAAAAAAATCATTCCTCTATTCCATCCCCATCAAAATTCTACCCATATTAAAATGAAGTTCAGATCCATCTGTTTTCTAAAGCTTTCTTTATATTTACCTGAAGAGATCATGCCTGCAGAACTCTGGTCCATACCCTCAAGGGCATGGCAATGAGTGGCCATTAGTCAGGCATTGTCTTAAGATGCCTATTTTATGGGTGTTTAGAGAAAGCAGTGGCACCCCACTCCAGTACTCTTTCCTGCAGAATCCCATGGATGGAGAAGCCTGGTGGGCTGCAGTCCATGGGGTTGCTAGGAGTTGGACACGACTGAGTGACTTCACTTTCACTTTCATGCATTGGAGAAGGAGATGGCAACCCACTCCAGTGTTCTTGCCTGGAGAATCCCAGGGATGGGGGAGCCTGGTGGGCTGCTGTCTATGGGGTTGCACAGAGTCGGACACGACTGAAGCGACTTGGCAGCAGCAGCAGAACTTTTATTCAATTCTCTGCTGATATTTTGCTCCTCCAAACTGCCTGTAAACCCTTTAAAATGTAGGACTTGATTGTACACAATAAACCTTAGGACCTTAGATCTAAATCTCAGAACCTCCCAAGGTTCTGACTTACCCCGTAAAATGCAGTAATTCAAATTTAAAAGCAGTCTCTTGTGTACAGTAATGAAAACTAAATTGTAAACACCAATCCATTAGACCATGTGTTAGATACAAATCAATTATTTATTGAGCTTTTGTGCCCAGCATTCTAGTAGAAAATATGATAAAATACAAGCGACAAGAGTAGACTGTTGGTCAGCACTTGATCAATAACTGCCAGCTTCCTAAGTTTTTGTCTTGTTTCCAAATTAGAACCAGAGAAAGGTAAATATGTATCCCTCCAACCACAAAGGATGCCTTGTTTCTGGTTAGCTTTCCTTGTTTCCCTATGCCAACCATCAGGGTATACCCAAAGCTTTTCCCTGTTTCTACTGGAAAGCTTTTACACTTCCCTGTCCTTGAATCTCTGCCAAATGCAAGTGATGTGGGCTGACTGCCTTGCTATAGCAAGCTCTGAATAAATGTCTTCTGCTTGTTCTCACTTGAGTGTTCTTTATTTCCACGCTTGGAATTCACAGAACTATTGTAAGTGGTTTCAACTATTAACTGGAAGCTCCAAAGACTCATGATTGATCAGCCATTTGTAATTTTACTGAGGCTTGAATTTGAAATGTAATCTTTAATACTAGTGTACAGGAGTGAACTACTGACTGCCCTGTACACTCACACATGATCTTACCTTCATATTCATATTGTGACACGTAATTACTGAGGAAATTATATTCTCTATATTTCAGGTAACTTTTTTTCAGATATCGGACTTAATAACGTGAATTTTAAGGGTCTACTACTGAGAGATTTCAAAAGAACTTAAAGAGTGATCAACTTTGAAGAGTAAAAAGGAAATTAATAAAAATGAAAAATCAATCTTTTAAGACTATGAGACTACAAAAATAGTGGTACCAACAAAAATGAAGATATGAGGAAGAAAATAGGGTTCAAAATGTCAAGAGACAGCGAGATGTTCCAGTTCGTTCAAGACACTGACCACACTTCTGTGTTAGGCCCTAGTCTAGATGCTGAGGGTATAGTGGAGGATAATAAAGGCAAAAATTCTTGTTCTTGTGGAATTTATATTTGAAAATGTAGACAGTGGGGATTTTGTAGGGAGGGAAATGTAAAGTCCTTGCTTCCAAGAATTAATCACACGGAAATAAGAGAGCAGCTTTCTAAGACTTCGAAGTTACTAAAGGCTTGGCCTTGGACAAGACGTGAGGACACAAGAAAGAAATGCCTGAGTTCAGGGTGCCACAGCACAGAAATCACACTAGTTTCTGTTGACTCAGAGTAGTCCAGTGGAATTTTCCTCACAGTATGCTGGGAAAACATGTTAATGGAAGATTAACCTAGGACTAGAGGCACTGTCCTTTAGCAGATGCTCTGGAAATAAGTGGTAATAATGGCAATTTATCGGAGAAGGCAATGGCAACCCACTCTAGTACTCTTGCCTGGAAAATCACATGGACGAGGAGCCTGGTAGGCTGCAGTCCATGGGGTCTCTAGAAGTTGGACATAGCTTCACTTTCACTTTTCACATTCATGCACTGGAGGAGGAAATGGCAACCCACTCCAGTGTTCTTGCCTAGAGAATCCCAGGGACTGAGGAGGCTGCCGTCTATGGGGTCGCACAGAGTCAGAGACACGACTGAAGCAACTTAGCAGCAACAAAGTACTTACATTTGCATTATTTATTTAAGAAATAGGTAACAATATCAGCATATTTCTAATGAATTGAGGTAGACAGAATAATAGTCCTCAAGATCACAGAATAAAGTGTGGTCAGATTAAGAAGTACAATCTAATTTTCCTGATTCTAGGATCCTGGAAGGTATTCATAATGCTACTATTTTTTTTCAGTCTACTATGGGCCTGCCACTCTAAAGAAACAAGAATAAAGCATCTACTGGAATAATTTGATAAATGTCTGCAAACAAATTTCCCCTAAGTGATTTAAGTGGTTAAGACTTTTTTATTCTGCATGATACCTTTCTGAATATTTATTAGAGGAGCTTAATGCTGATAGTTTATTAGAAATTGACTGGGTCAACACAAAAAATGTTCAATGGTATTGCTTTACTAGTTAAGGGAACAAATTCAATACATTCAATTTCAATAAAACAGGATAAATTTAGAAGGTAAGAAATGTACTACATTGTGATTACAGAAGAAAAATTTCTTTACACCACCTCATAAAGATGTTACAAATGGGCTGGTAGTAGACAACTCCAGTGAAGAAACTTCTGGTATCATTTCGTTTTCTAAATACATATCAGGACGCTGGTCAAGGCTTTTTCTTATGGGATATTCAAAAGCTAATTTTAAAAATCTGTACAATTTAATAACTATTAACATTTGTGTTCTACCTGCATGAATTATCTAAACCCTTCACATTTGTATGCTCAAGTAATCCTAGCATATATACAAATTAAAAGACGAGGCAGGTATTATTATTATGCCTACTTTTCAGTAATCTGAGGGCCAAGGAGGTGAAATAGTTTGCCCTTACTGACAGACCTTCTAATTCCCGAAGCTGGGATCTATTTTACATACAAGTTTCCAGAAAGCAAAAGTTCTCCCAGGCCAGTCTGCTCTCCANATCACTTCCTCTCAAATCTGCCAAGATCACTCAAGATCTGGGACGGAGAAGACACTTAGAAACAGCCGCGTGTCTAGACACTGTCCCGGGGTTGAGAACCTCTGGAGAGAGTAGCAAGAGCGGCGAATCCAGTTCTGTCTTTATGAAACTATTATGAAACTGTTCTTCCCTAGTTAAGTACTCTTAAATATGCTGTTTGTTGAATTTTGCTTTTTTTCTGTGTACCGTGTTCTTTGAGTATAATTTGAATTGTATAGTAGGTAACAAGTGTAGAGAAAAATGTCAGTTATATTTCACATACTTTGATATTATTTCATTTGCTTTCATTTTAAAGGTGAGTGAAAAAAGAGCTTATGAGTTTTATTTTGAGTGGTTGATGTTTTCACAAGCATTATTCTGTGGTGATTTTTAGGTGCTCTGAGTTCTTCACCTCCGTTTAGACTCAGATCTGCTAAGTTTTCAGGCATTGCTCTTCAAGATCTCAGAAAGGCCTTTAAAATAAGGTAAATTCAACACTTTAAAAAAACAAAAACTGTATGACTTTGAACATTAGCTTAACAAATGTCATACTTCTGTTGTACTTATATTCTCATTTTTATATGGTTATTTTTTAAAGATCCTTTCTAATGTGATCTGTGTTTTTCTAAAAANCTTTAAAATAAGGTAAATTCAACACTTTAAAAAAACAAAAACTGTATGACTTTGAACATTAGCTTAACAAATGTCATACTTCTGTTGTACTTATATTCTCATTTTTATATGGTTATTTTTTAAAGATCCTTTCTAATGTGATCTGTGTTTTTCTAAAAACAGACTGCAAATGGTGTGTGTGTTTATCATGAACCGAATAAATTCCCAGAGCAGTGGTTTCACTCAGCGAAAGCGAATGGCTCTTGGGATTGTTATTCTCCTACTTGTTGATGTGATATGGGTTGCATCCTCAGAACTTACTTCGGTATGTAAGCCTTATCTAGGAATGTTGCTGTGTTATTGAAATATCGTTATATCTCTAGCCATTACTGTCTCTCATGCCCGCTTAAGCGGTATTTTGAATATTGTTAAATTTTCTTTTATAACGAACTAGTATCAACTCAAGTTGAAGCTGAAAGGATACTGTTTTTATTGTTTCATACAGTTTTCTTAAATCCCTAAAAGGCTATTTAGAAAATGAGATTCATGCCTATTTTCTTAATATTTGTGGGGGGGGGAGGTTTGTGTTTTTTTTCCCTAAATTTATTTCTTTTTTTATAAATACTATTTTCTAGTGGAACAACCATCCAGGAGTCACCATTTAGTAGAAAGTGAAAATACTTTTGGACAAATGACTGAAAGTGATCCAAGTTTTCATGTATGGTCACTATTGTACACATACAATGGACATTTATCCGCTTGCTGATTTAAACATTCTTGTGAAGTACATGTATAGAGTGATTGCCTGTAATTACATTTTATTGTGTTTTGATTGATGACCTATTGGTAGTTATGTGGTATTTTGAGTTCACAAGCTAGTTTTACTTTCAACTNCACTATTGTACACATACAATGGACATTTATCCGCTTGCTGATTTAAACATTCTTGTGAAGTACATGTATAGAGTGATTGCCTGTAATTACATTTTATTGTGTTTTGATTGATGACCTATTGGTAGTTATGTGGTATTTTGAGTTCACAAGCTAGTTTTACTTTCAACTTGTATAGGTACTTTATTCACTTTAGTTAATGATCTCTGCAAAAATTTATTTTTAGAAATTACTGTTTCAACTTACTTGTTGCTATCTTAAGGCAAAAGGAAGACTAGCATTTATAAAATGAATTTAAATGTCAAAGGAAGGAGTGTGATACTGCTGGTCATCCCAGGTGGTAGCTAAGTAAATAGTTGACACTGACATTGTATCTGATGAATAAATTTTTAGCCTTTTTGGAATTAGACTCTGGAATACATTAGGCCATTGATTTTTCATTCTTCTACAGACTTTTCTTTTTTAAGATTAGCATTCTGTAGTTTAACTACAAAGAAATCTATTTAATGTTGATAGGGAAATAAGTTTGTCATTAAAATGTTATTTTAGTTTTAAATAGTTTAGTTTTTTGAAGCTGGTAATGGCTACAAGTCTTACTTTGAATGATGCCAATTTGAGCACTATAAGTTCCTCATCAGTCTTTAGGTAGTTGTTGAGTATCCATATGATTATTGTCCAGATAGAGTATTTCACTAGAGGTTATAAAATGTTGATTTTTCTAAGGATTATTCCTTCTGCATTTATTACTTGGAATTCTTTAAGGAGAACTTTTCTGCAACTACTGTTTGGTTATCATGGTTCATATAGGAAAGTTTGGATAAATCTTTATTCCTTTTCTTTATTCATTTTAAATTAATGTTACCGGGGAGCCTGGTGGGCTGCCGTCTATGGGGTCACACAGAGTCGGACACGACTGAAGAGACTTAGCAGTAGCAGTAGCAGCAACTTCCAGAAATAACCATTGAGCATTTTTTTATATCATTATACATTTATGGATTTTTGTATGTTTGATGTGTTTTAAACAATTGTGGTTATTAATTACTCTATGTAAAATTAGATGGCCAATGGAAATTTTCTGTATTTGCTCTATGACACAGGGAGCTCAAATCCACTGCTCTGTGACAACTTAATGGATTAGATGGGGTGAGAGGTGGGAGGGAGGCTCAAGGGTGGCAGAAACCATTACAAAATTGTAAAGCAATAATCCTCCAATTAAAAGTAAATAAATTTAAATTTAAAAAAAGAAATAGGATTGTGCTTATTATCCTTTTGATGCTTAAACTGCCCTATCTTTGGCCAGTGAGAGCACCTTTAAATTGTCTCTAGGGCCCCATCCTGTTTGCCGTCTGACACAAAATGTCCTAGACTTATGTCATACATTCCTGCCTTGGATTTGATCCTTTCTTCAAGGGTCAATGGTTTTTTTGTTTTCAAAATGGTACAGATTATCATCGGGATTCTTGTGGTGCTCATTTCTTATGGGTTATTTTTTTCTAGGGCTTTCAATGCACATAACTAGGATTTTTTTTTAGTAAAAATTATGAGTTCTTTCTGATATTTTCAATTTAAATGATGATTACAAGGATATCCTATGTAGCGCAGGTAACTGTATTCAATACCATGTAATAACTTATAATGGAAAATAATCTGAAAAAGGATATATATTTTATATGTATATATATATACACACAAAACTGAATCATCTTGCTGTACACCTGAAACACAGCATTGTAAATCAACTATCCTTAAAAAAAAACAAACAAAAATTATAATTGCAGGGTTTTTTTTTTATAACTTCCTAATAAACTTTAAACTTCATGCAGTTTTCTAATTTGCCCATACTTTTTCATTGGCTTTCTTTGTACTATTTCCTCTGTTTGGGCTATTATTTAGCCTTTCAGATATGGTTAAAGAATAGCTTCTTTTAGAAAACTTCTATAACTTTCAAAATGATCTTTCTTTGGTATTCCCATGGTACCCTGTATCCCGCTGTCATGGTATTAGCATATTACACTGTGTATTCTTTGTATCTGTATCTATCTGTATATATAAAATCTGTATCTTTATATCTCTCAGGAAAGCCTGTCTTATTTTGCCTTAGTCCCTAATATAGATGCTGTTGCATAGTAGGTTTTCAGTGCGAACTGAAAACTTTTTTTTGCAAGTTGTTTAGAAATATTATGCTTTGCATGTAAGAAAAAGACAATATTCAGAAATGAATTAAAAATATTTTTGTAATCTCTTTTGATCATTCCAAATGAACATTTAGAGTTAAAAATCATATAATCTTATTTTATTGGAAATGAGTAATGAGGTTTGTCTCATAGTTTGTGTAACTGTTTTCCTCCACAGTATGTTTTTACTCAGTACAACAAACCATTCTTCAGCACCTTTGCAAAAACGTCTATGTTTGTTCTGTACCTTTTGGGGTTTATAGTTTGGAAGCCTTGGAGACAACAGTGTACAAGAGGATTTCGAGGAAAGCATGCCACTTTTGTAAGTTTTAAATTTCAAGTGTTTGTTGGAGAGGGGGTTTTCAATTTTTCAAAGTACTAGTTTCTTGAAAGATGTCAGATTTTAAGTTGTTCATGAATGAAAATAGCATGATATAAGAAAAACCTACTTTTGTTGATACTTTAAAATTTTTTCTAATCAGCTTGGCGTCAGAATATTTTGTGAAAGATCAAAAGTACATAATCAGTTTCTCTCCCTTACCTCATGATATCCTCTGAGTTGTTAAATATTATTTCAGTTCAGTTCAGAACATGTGGAGAAGATGATGGAAGAGAAGGGATAAGAAGAGTATCTAGAGTTTTGGTCATTTGCAGACCAGATGAATATCATCTAGTTAGTTGATTATAGAAGAAAAATAATTCAAAGTTTGTATGTTAAAATGCAAATAACATATTTCAGGGCATTTTTCAGATGTTTGGCTAATCAAATTATATTCTTTCATTAATATAACATACATGCTTGTTTTTAAGTGTTGGAAAAAAATGACAGTTTATATAGTGATATATCTTCCTTGTAGTGGATACTCAATTTTTGATAATGAAGAATATAAAACTATCTCTTATATTAATTATTTTCGTTTTCTTTTAGATTCTCTATCCCTCTCTTTCTTTTTAAAATTTTGGTAACATATACATAACATCAAATTTACCATTTTAATCATTTTTTTCTTTTATCCTATTTTTATTGTATTCAAATATATAAAATTTACTATTTTAACCATTTTAAAATGTGTAGTTCAGTGGAATTAAGTACATTTATTTTGCTGTGTAACCACTATCCATCTCCAGAACATTTTTGTCATCCCAAGCAGAAACTCTGCTTGAATGCCCACTCTTTCCTTCCCCCAGCTTCTGGTAACCTATGTTTTATTTTCTATTTCCATAAATCTTTTTCTTTTATGTGTACTACTTTTTGTGAATTAAAACAATATTATTTCTTGTCTTAGCTAATGAATGCATGCTTGAGAAATGAACTTTTTAGATTTTTATCAGGTTTTTCAGTAATTTTTGAGGTAAAGACTAGAAATTATACTCCTGCACACAAAAACTTACCAAAATTATGAATGTGTGTAGTTTTTACTTTGTAAGAGTTAAGATGTATACATTATAGAAATGCACATTCATTGAAGTATTACATGTAGAAATGTTACATGTATATTAATACATGTACATTGTTGAAAATTTTAAAGATATAGAGGAACAAAACAAAATAATAAATTCTACCATTCAAGGAATAATCACTGACAGTATTTTGGCATGTATACTGTCATTCTTTTACATGTGTGTATTTTTGTTTCACTTTTTATAAAAATGAAATTGTACGGTTACATCCTGTTTTATTACTTGCTTTTTGTGCTTGATAGTATATCACAAACAACTTTTTATGAAACTTAACATTGCTGAAACATTTTTCAGTGTTAAGTATTTTATAATTGCAGTAGTAATGAAGTTCATTGTTGGAGACAAATTATGTTAACAGGAAGAATAAGAATAATCTATTTGTACTCTTACCATTCTAAGACCATGATAAATATTTGATACGATCTGTAGATATCTATTTATATGTATATATATTTTTAAAAATTTATAGCAGAAATAGGTTTGGTATATATNTAAGTATTTTATAATTGCAGTAGTAATGAAGTTCATTGTTGGAGACAAATTATGTTAACAGGAAGAATAAGAATAATCTATTTGTACTCTTACCATTCTAAGACCATGATAAATATTTGATACGATCTGTAGATATCTATTTATATGTATATATATTTTTAAAAATTTATAGCAGAAATAGGTTTGGTATATATATATATTGCTTTCTAACCTGACTTGATTTTTCATTTACTATATCATGAATACTTTTCCAGACAAATAAACATTTGTTATCATTGTTTCCTATTTTATTTAACAAACAATTTTTAGAGTATTTTCACTTTCTCTTTTGTTGTAAATAAATGGGAATGCCTTTGTATTCATATGTAGTTATTTACTTAGGCGAAATTCCTAAAAGCATAATTGCTAGGTAAAACACCTAGTGATTTTATAGCTTTTGATTCCTTTCACTAAATTAGCATCTGTAATAGTTTCACCTGATTCATGTCTGTTAGCAGTGTATAAGATTGAACTGTTAGCAAAACCCTAATGATTTGCCAGTAGGATAGGTAAGCAGTGGTACCTTGTTTAATTTGCATGTTTTGGGTTACTTTTTTCATGTATTTGTTGCATAGTAGAATTCTTTTGTGAGTTGTCCATATCTTGTCCATTTTTCTACATTGACTCTTCCTTACTGATTTGAGCTGTGACTCACATCAGTTCCACTTTGTAACATGAGTTTAATCGAATTTTATGTCTCATAATTTGTAGTTTGCAGATGCTGAAGGGTACTTTGCTGCTTGCACAACAGATACAACTATGAATAGTTCTTTGGTAAGTGTTTCTTTTCTCATCAGGGAGAGACTGGGTGGAGTTGACCATGGCGGGAAGGACTGAAATAACTTTGATAGCACCACAGCTATGTTAAGATAGTTATATCTCTATGTTAGGTGCTCTCCACAAGAGTTGTAATTTGGTACTTTCTTTCTTTTCTTTTTTTTTTTTTTTGGTATGTTCTTTCCTTAGAGATACCTGGGGCCTAGAAGCAAGCAATTCAGCCACCTCTAAGGGGAGAAGGGAAGAGGAAATTAGTTAAGGAGTGTAAAGAGAAAAGGAAGTCCTTTGTTTCTTACCAGCTTTGTCACATCATGTTTGTTATATTTTATCACTTAGAAGCAAATGCATTTACTTGACACAGACTTTATAAGCAGATTGTGTATTCATTTCACAAATTTTTAAGAGTACTTAATATATTAAACACTTCTAGACTCTTGAAATATAGCTTATGCTCCAGTGTATGTTTGAGGACGGGAGAGAGAAAATAATAAACAAGCTTACAAAGGAATTAACATAGTCACTCTATTTAAGCATTTATAATCTTGTTGGAGACAGTATGTAAAAATACTCTTTCTAGATCATTACTAAGTTATCTATTTAAAATGTATCATTCCAAGTGTAGTATTCTATTTGAGAAAGATTTTAAAGTTACTCTAAGATTTAGTACCAATTTATGAAGTACTAACTTGGTGACCTTATTGACAGTACTGTTTTTTAGTTCATCTGGCTCTTAGAACTACGGTTGCTTGCAAGATAGGTTATTTGGTGCAGTGTAGGGTTTGTTAACGGAGAAGGCAGTGGCACCCCACTCCAGTACTCTTGCCTGGAAAATCCCATGGACAGAGGAGCCTGGAAGGCTGTAGTCCATGGGGTCGCTGAGGGTCAGACACGACTGAGCAACTTCACTTTGACTTTTCACTTTCATGCATTGGAGAAGGAAATGGCAACCCACTCCAGTGTTCTTGCCTGGAGAATCCTAGGGACAGGGGAGCCTGGAAGGCTGCTGTCTATGGGGTCACACAGAGTCGAACGCAACTGAAGTGACTTAGCAGTAGCAGGATTTGTTAAACTTAGAGAGAGTGTCGTTTCTTTTCTCTCACGGATCTTTAGTGTCAACAAGACTAATAATTGGGAATTCCCTGATGGTCGAGTGGTTAGGATCCTGTGCTTTTATTACTGAGGGTATGTGTTTGATCCATGATCAGGGAACTAAGATATTACAAAGCTGCACAGCGCAGCAAAAAAACAAAACACACAGTAACAACAGCAAAAAGAAAACTAGGGGAAGAAAACACAAGACTTAATTAATATCAGTTGTCTCTGTCAGTGTAGAAGACGAGTTGAAATGGCAACCTACTCTTCTGCTCCTGCTATGCTGTGCTCAGTCATGTCTGACTCTTGGGAGCCCATGAACTATAGGACCCCATGAACTGTAGAGCCCTCCAGGCTCCTCTGTCCATGGAATTTTCTAGGCAAGAATACTGGAGTGGATTGGTCTTTCCAACCCAGGGATCAAACTCTATCTCTTGCGTCTCTTGCATTGCAGTATTGCAGGTGAATTCTTCACCGCTGTGTCACCTGGGAGGCCCTACTATTTTGCTAAGTTTTGCCGTTATCTGTAAGATGGACATGTCAAATTGTTTTAGGTCAAATGCTTTAATGCAACAAAGAGACTCTATTTGCAAATCCTGTTATCTCTTCATTTACTGAATATTTTTAATTGATAGAGTCTGTATCAGGAGTTAAATAAAAATAAAAAATATTTTATGTTGATTTAAGAAACAGTGTCTTTGGAGAATTGTACCTTGAATACAGAGCATCTGAAAAACATTTGCAAAACAGTTGAGGCATTTAGAACCACTTAAAAATGTAGAAAGAAAACTGAGTGCTAAAGAATTGATGCTTTTGAACTGTGGTGTTAGAGAGGACTCTTGAGAGTCCCTTGGACTGCAAGGAGATCCAACAAGTCCATCCTAAAGGAGATCAGTCCTGGGTGTTCATTGGAAGGATTGATGTTGAAGCTGAGACTCCAATCCTTTGGCCACCTGATGAGAAGAGCTGACTCATTTGAAAAGACTCTGATGCTGGGAAAGACTGAGGCCCAGGAGAAGGGGACAACAGAGGATGAGATGATTGGATGGCATCACCAACTCAATGGACATGAGTTTGGGTGAACTCTGGGAGCTGGTGATGGACAGGGAGGCCTGGTGTACTGCGATTCATGGGGTTGCAAAGAGTCGGACACGACTGAGTGACTGAACTGACCTGAACTGAAAAATGTAGATCTTTAGAGCATGGTTAGACAAACCTGAATTTAATTCTGTTGTCTGCCATTCAATTATTTTATATCTCAACTTCTAGAAAAGTTCCTTTAAAATTCCATTTTATAAAGTTGTGAGGACTAATGAAACATGTATATTTACCTGCTCTGGACATGAGAAGTAAGAACTGATAAGAGGAAGCTATTTTTCTATTTATTAATCTAGTTAAGATTTTTAGAAATTTTTGGTTTTAGGTGACTCTAGTAAGGGGAAGCAATTTGGCAAATTTGTATATATTTATACATGTGATTATCTGTTCATTGTCTGCCTTCCCCATTAGACTGACTGATCATTGAGAACAGAGATTTTGTTTCTATTCACTGTTATATCCCTAGGACCTAGAATAGTACCTGACACAGTAGGAGCTCAATATATATGTATCTTAAAAGAATGAATGAAAAGGAATGGGAGATAATCTATTAACTGAGAAAGGTCTGTTTTTATGATATTTAACTGTTAAATATCATAATGTGCCAGTGCTGTCCGATTATATTTCTTAACTTTAAACTTATTTTTTCTGTCTTTGTACCTGAGTGGATCATTTGAGTTTCCTTTTTAAGTCTTGATAATGCATTTTGGGAAAGTTATGCTGTATAAGCGTGGTGGTGAAAGGCTCTGTTTTGGGTGGTATCTGTGTCTATAAACCATTCACTTAAATTTAGCCAGTGTATCAGATATTATACTTGCTGTTTATATTTGTTTCTATTTTTTCTGCATTCCAGAGTGAGCCTCTATATGTTCCTGTGAAATTCCATGATCTTCCGAGTGAAAAACCTGAGAACACAAGCATTGATACTGAAAAAAGTAAGCAAAACTTCAAATTTCTTAGTTATAAGAATAACTTAGAAATGGATGAAAATTTTAGCTTTTCATTCATGCCATTCCAAAACTTAGTGGTTCTGTGTGTTTACTGAGATCACCTGATAGGTCTTCTGTTCCATGTGGTATTGGTTCAACCTATAGTTGTCTGGTAGTTTGACTGGAAGTTTTCATTAATTCAGTGGAAATAGCTTCCAAATACCAGAAATCTCTATGGTGTTATTATAAACATAGATTTATTTTTTAATGAACAATATTTTCTCCAACCAGGCCATCAAAGACATTGATAGTGAATTATAGGAGTTTTCCTAGTTGTGAATGTGATAAGGAAAGCTAGCTTCAGGGTAAGGTGCAGAACTTATCCATGATATTATCTTGCAAGTAGTGGAACTGTAGAAAAATGTTCTGCATGCTTGACTAGGAAAATAATTCTGATAAATTGAATATCTATGAGGAAAAATCCAAATAAGCTTTTACTATAAATGCTGGGCTGGATGAGTTACAAGCTGAAGTCAAGATTGCCAGGAGAAATAACAACCTCAGATATGCAAATGATACCACTCCAATGGCAGAAAGTGAAGAGGAACTGCAGAACCTCTTGATGAGGGTGAAAGAGAAGAGTGGAAAAGCTGGTTTAAAACTCAATATTAAAAAAGTTAAGATCATGGCATCTTATCCCATCACTTCATGGCAAATAGAAGGGGAAAAGATGGAAGCAGTGACAGATTTCCTTTTTCTGAGCTCTACAATCTTTATTGACAAAGGTCCTAGTCAAAGCTATGTTTTTTCCAGTAGTCATGTATGGATGTGAGAGTTGGACCAAAAAGAAGGCTGAGTGTGAAAGAATGGAAGCTTTTGAACTGTGGTGTTGGAGAAGACTCTTGAGAATCCTTTGGACTGCAAGATCAAACCAGTTAATCCTAAAGGGAATCAGTCCTGGGTATTCATTGGAAGGACCGGTGCTGAAGCTGAAACTCCAATACTTTGGCCACCTGATGCAAAGATCCAACTCAATGGAAAAAGACCTTGATGCTGGGCAAAGCTGAAGGCAGAAGGAGAAGAGGGCCACAGAGGACAAGATGGTTGGATGGCATCACCGATTCACTGGACATGAACTTGAGCAAACTCTGGGGGGATGGTGAGGGACAGGGAGGCCTGGCATGCTGCAGTCCATGGGATTGCAAAGAGTTGGACATGACTTTGCAACTGAACAACATAAATGCTAAAATAATATTCGTACAATATCCTGAATCAGTCAGTTGTGTGTGTATACAGTTGAAGAAACTTTATTTGAATATTGGTCTCATTTTAAAATCTTCAAAATGTTTTATAAATGGAAACATTTTTCCTGCAAACTCTTTTGAATAAGCAGAGCTGTCCCATATAATAATGTAACTGGTTTTTTTGACTGTTCAAATGTGATCATAGACTTATTAAATTATATGCATTTATCATTATATTAAAACTTGTAACTTTTGTTGAGTGTGAGAGGAAATGTTTAATGATTTTGTACTATATTTTTCCTTGTAAGTTCCAAAAAAGTCCCGTGTAAGATTTAGTAATATTATGGAGATTCGACAACTTCCATCAAGCCATGCATTGGAAGCTAAGTTGTCTCGCATGTCATATCCTACTGTGAAAGAACAAGAATCCTTACTTAAAACTGTGGGGAAACTTACAGCAACTCAAGTAGCAAAAATTAGCTTTTTTTTTTGCTTTGTGGTAAGTCTTCTCTATATTATATGTTTGGAATTTGAATTTTAAGACAGTATACATACCAACAATATACTATGGAAGTGTAAGACAATTTAGGTTGCTTAATCATGACTCTAAACTCGTATCTGTCATCAGAGGGAAATTAAAGTATTAAAGTTAATAATTACTAGCATATGTGAAAGAATATAATAAATACTGTACAACTACTCATATATATTTAGAATTTGAATAATAGTTATTTTATACTATGATATATATTAATACAAATGCTAGTAAATATCCAGATAAGACTTTGCATTGACTGCATTGATTTCTTCAAATAATTGCTTTTGTAGTTTTACTTTAAATTTGTATATGTGCTGTCACTTCAGTTGTGTCTGATTCTTTGCGAACTAATGGACTCTTCTGTCCATGGGATTCTCCAGGCAAGAATACTGGAGTGGGTTGCCATTTCCTCCTCCAGGGGATCTTCCCAACCCAGGATTGAACCCGGGTCTTTTATGTCTACTGCATTGACAGGCAGGTTCTTTACTACTAGTGCCACCTGGGAAGCCATATAAATGTGGTCAAAATTTTACAAGTATTCATAGTAAACATTTTTTCAGAATATTTTATTATAGCTTCTCAATTATTTTGATATAGAAACCAAAAAATATGCTTAATGTTTCACATAAAAAATTCATTTAGCAAATAAAATATTATTTTAGGCTAATCTTGGATTAGACAACTTGTCTGAGTTAGTAAAAACTCTGATTTACAATTTAAAAATGAATTTTAATACTCAACCTATTCCAAGGTTATTTTGTATGAACCTTTAGGATTTAAATATATACTGAGCATTTAAAAAAACTAGGTAATGATGCAGTGCTAATGTTAATATTATTAGCCTGATTATTAGATTTTTTTTTTAACATTACAGTTTTGCTTCATATATACTGCAAAGTCAATTTTTCACCATCCTCTGCCTGAATAACCTCTGTTTTAGTGATACCTTGATTAATATATTCAGGAATTAAAATTAAAGAATCTTTGGGACATATGTAATAAGGTTAACTTAAAGGCTCATGTATTTAGATTATACTATTATGATTTCCATTACTTTGTTTTAAATGTGTAAGCCAAGACTTAATTTTATCTCGTAACTTTTAAAGGAGACATGAGGTGAAACGCAAAGAATCTATATAGTAAAAGTTTAAAAGGAGGAGGGAGATAAGAACCAGATTAAACAGATAATGTCTGTATAGGGGGCAAACTGACTGTGGAATGGGGTGATTATGTCAGGAACTTCCACTAAAAGAAAGCACACAATTTATCTCTAGGCAGTTTGACAGGAAGGAAAGAAGGAAACCTTTCTGATACATAGCTTGTTGTCTATTAAAAAGAAGTACTTTTCTTTATTGATAAAGTTAACTTTTCCCAACTCAAAACTGAGAGAATAAATTTCATAGGCAGTAAGACATTGTTCTGTATAGCAGATTTACAGGTAGATATGCACACATAATAACCTTTTAGAACGAATGAAGTAAAATATACATATCACAAAGCTTACTATTTTAATTATTTTTAAGTGTACAGCTCAGTGGCATTAAATACATTCACACTGTTTTGCAAACATCTCCAGTGCCTGTCAGGAGAGCTTTTTCATCTTGCAAAACTGAAACTCTATACCCATTAAATGATAATTTCCCTTTCCCACCTCCCTTAGCTGCTGACAGCTGCCATTTTATTTTTTGTCTCTATGAGCTTAACTGCTCTGAGTACCTCATTTAAATAGAATTATACAACATTTTTCCTCTTGTGACTGGCTTATTTCACTTCATAGTTTAATAAATTATTCTTCAAGGTTTATATTTGTAGCATGTGTCAACATTTTTCTTTTTAAGGCTATGTAATGGTCCATTCTGTTATATACCACATTTTGTTTATTTGTTCATCCATTGATATACACTTGGATTGCTTCCACTTTTAATAGTCTTTTTTGAAAAATCAACCTTAAGAAAATTAATATAAGAGCAGGGCGCTATGTTAATCTTTAGTAAAGGCATTTCTGTAGAAAGTCAGAGTAGTACAGTCCAGGAATTCAACTGTTTAGAAACCTGACTCAATAGAGTGATAAGCTTAGTTGAGGTCTAGAGCAGTGCTATTCAGTAGAAATACAATGTGAGCCTCAAATATAGGTCATATATGTATTTTTAAATTTTCTAGTAGTCACGTTAAGAGAAAGTTATTTTTTTTTCTTGTATCCTTATTTGAGAATTATGTGAAAATTTAGATGTTTTAGAATTTTGCCATTCATAAGAGTTTTTGTATTCCATCAACTGCAGGGCTCATAATGAGGCTTTGTACTTAGTATGATGTCTTTCATCTTTGGCCTTTGAAACACGTTATGGGCCTTAATTAACTCTTTGCTTTTCTTTTATTGGAGTATAATTACTTTACAATGTTGTGTTAGTTTCTGCTGTGCAAAGTGAATCAGCTATATGTATACATAAATCCCTTCTCTCTTGAGCCTCCCTCCCACCCACTCCATCCCACTCCTTTAGGTCATCACAGAGCTGAGATCCCTGTGCTGTATAGCAACTTGACACTAGCTATGTTTTACACATGGTAGTGTATGTATGTCAATCCTAACCTCCCAATTTGTCCCACTCTCCCCTCCCCAGCTGTATCCACAGGTCCTCTCTCTAAGTCTGCATCTCAGTTTCTACCCTGCAGATAGGTTCATTGGTACCATTTATCTAGATTCCATATACATTCGTTAATATGTGATACTTGTTTTTCTCTGTGAGTTACTTCACTCTGTGTGACAGACTCTAGGTCCATCCATACCACATATGTAAAGTTAATTTTAATACTATATTTTTATTTAACACACCGTATGTATATAAAACACTTGAACATACTATTGATATAAAGATTGATGAGATGGTTTGCATTCTTTTTTTTGGTACTAAAATCTTCTAAACATTTCAATTTTTAAATTTTTTTTCTATTTTATTTCAATTTATAAACATTTCAATTCAAGTTAGCCATATTTCATTTACTTTATAGTGACATGTGGCTAGTGGCTAGTGTATTGGACATTGCAGTTCAAAAGGAGTCAATAATTACTGTATTTGCCAGCCCTTCTTTCATTATTTTGTCTCATTAGGACTTATGGTATTATAGTTTTTTTTTCTATAAAGTACAATTTAGGTCTCACAGGCTTTTATACTAGTTTTAAAATTAATTACCACTCATGAAATAATGAAGTATTATATAAATGATTTGGATAGCTCAATTATTAGTAAGTGGTTGTCCTCAACTCTGAAATAATGAAGAGAAACATTGTAAAAATAATTTTTACTGGAGGGTAATTGGGATGGTCTTCCTTTGTGATGAGGCTGTCTTGAGTTTGAGAGCCAGAGAATGCAGTTTGGGGAGAACTAGAGAGAGGCAAGATTTTTCTGGAAAGAGTTCATAGCTAATGATGAGTAATTAGAATCTTTGCATTCCTACCATCTAAATGGTCTTATTTTATTTCTTTATCTTGCATTAGCAGAGAGCAGTCAGATTGTTTGGAAAGTGAGCACAGTATTTAAGTATTAAAATGGTAAGGAAAGTAGGTCAGGAAAGCTAATTATCACCTGATAAGCACTACCTATTCTTGCAGAAAATCTCCAAAAGATAATTAAAGGGCAGAATCTTCTGCTGCTTGTTTAGTGCATCAACTGCAAGCAACTGTGGCTCCTATTGACATATATATTTGATATTGCCCATCTTACCAGTTGCTAACCTCATTTTTTATTTAGATAGTCAAGTGAAATTAGGATGTTAGAAAACTACAGATGGAATCAGAGTCTCTGCTGTGCTTTCAGTCTGGCTTTAGCTTAGAGTACTGTGTAGACTGAATGGAAACTTCTAGGCTCTCAACCATCTGCTGCCTCCTAGCAGTGTGCTAAGATCATGTGTCTATACTGCTTCTTTGAAATATAAATGCTGATAATCATACCACTCACTTAACTAAAAGTTCTGAAAGAAATCAGGAGATGTCCCTCCCTTAATAAGAGACAAGTTCTCCAGCAGAACATGATTATCCAGTCCATCTGTTTAAGCAACAGAAAACAGGTAGACAAGCAGTTAATTTACTTAGACCACCAATCTGCTTCTTAATGTATGCTACATTAGGGACACTTATGCACGTGTGTCCCAGGAGGCATATGCTAGAATGTTCTTGGTAGCATTATTTGGAATAGTCAAAAAATGTCCACCAACAGAAAATGGATAAGTTGTAAATTGCGTTAGAATATCTGATGGCAGTGAAAATAACTTTGTATGCACATGCACACCAACCTCAGTCTTCATCAAAAGAGGCCTTATTTCTTATTCTCTAAATCAAAGTGGGCCCAGGGTTGGGAAAATAAGGATGCCCTAGCCTAGATGAGCAAAGGGGAATAAAGAAGGGGGAAAAAAATTCCCATAACTGGAAAACCTCCAACTATGAGAACTTTTGGTATTATGTCTCAAAACTGAGAATCAGAGAAACAATCACAGTTAGCCAGTAAATTCACAGCATTCTTGGACATTCTAAAATTTCCAAAATGAGTGCAGCCTTTTGTCTGTATCAATCTGGTCAGTTCCATCTCCTTAAGCATCACCTGTGCAATTGATTTCTCTTAAATTTGATTTAGATAAATTTAATACTATCAGTGCTTAGATAAATCAGATTTCAATGTTGATTTGATATTAAATTTATCCTAATTTTTAAGGAAGCCTGAAGAGTGCTAATTTTTAACCAATTTGTTCGTTTCTTAAGGAAAATTGGATAGCAAAGATTTTTGGTCTGATATAAATGTGTGTCTTCTTTTTAGGCCTGTGATTTTTCAATGCAAAACAAAATTTAAAACTTCTTATAATAGTATCTAGTGGGAGAAAAGAAGGAGGGAACTATAAATTATAATGACAAATACAAATAAGTCATTTATTAGGTTTCATTATTTTCTGTTTCTTCAGTGGTTTTTGGCAAATTTGTCATATCAAGAAGCACTTTCAGACACACAAGTTGCTATAGTTAATATTTTGTCCTCAACTTCTGGTAAGAAATTTGTCTTATCTGTATTATAACTCGAGGCCTATTTCTGATATATATGTGTACATATAAATATTTTTATCTTGTTATAAATTATTTCATTCTTTTTAACATATATTAATGTATTATAACTACTACTTAATCTTTAAGTTTGGTACCATAACCTTGTGCTGTTTATCTTCCTTCTAATACTTTACAGTATTTTCTATGCAACAAAAATACATTGTATATAAAGTTTTATAGGCTGACCGTTTGTATTGTAGCTGTCTTTCCTTTCACATATTCTTTCTAAGGATATTTTTTTCAACCCTTTGGCTAAATGTGGTTGCTTATTTCAGATCTATAATTTGCCCTATGAAAGGTGTCTTATTTTTAAAATTGAATCAACTTCCAGGTCTAGAAGATAAAAAAAAGTATTTTTGAGCTATAAAAATAACTTCAGCACACATACTTGACTATGATGAGGTCAGAATATTACTGTGAATGCTGAGTTTAACTCTCTTAGTAGTTTTAAAATAAATAGGACTGTACTTGATCTGTATTCGTGAGATAAACATAGTTTAATTTGGAGACTGTTTCCATGTATGGTCTTTGAACATTTCAGCCTAGGTCATAGTCGTATTGTTAGTCATTTAAAAATGACAAGATTTAAAAGTTAGGTAATTTACTTATTTAAACAATCAAGTTGGCAATAAATAATTTTGACAGTATTTATTTAAGTGAATGTATCTTTTTAAAAATCTTTTTCTTTCCACAGGACTTTTTACCTTAATCCTTGCTGCAATGTTTCCAAGTAACAGTGGAGATAGATTCACTCTTTCTAAACTTTTAGCTGTAATCTTAAGGTAAGAATATAGTAAAATAGCTAGTTTGTTCTTAAAAATGCAGTGTTTAAAGCATTTCTGGTAGTGATAGAGGAGGGTTTATATTATAATGTAATATATAGGCAGAGAAAGATGAAGATAAAAGAAAGTTTTAAATGAACATCAGCTCTGCATCACATCCTTGGGCCAGTTTTAGTTTTCAAAACCTTCCTAGGGAACATAACTGAAGGGAGGATCTTTGGTTCCCATTCATGAGACTGTGAACTTAACTAAGTATTGTACTGACATTCGTGCTTAACCACATGTTATTACCCTCATAACCTCCCAAGTTTCTGTTTCCTTTTCTTAAAGCAAACTGCTCTTTTTGTTCAGTTTTTAGTTTTTACTTCTCCCATTTATAGAAATCTAACATGCAGTCTTCTCTGATTGTCTCAGCCTTAATCTTTTAGTTATTTTCTGTATAAGCCATCTGGCAATTTTGTATTACTATTTGTAATACAATACATAAGTACCATTAGTAACTAATTTAAATCTTTTATTTTTATTTAGCTTTATATTTACTTGTCTTGTCTTCCCTAGGAGATTTTAAACCATTGAAGGCTAAATCCTTGTTTTCTGCTTCTTTGTGTTATCAAAGGCCTAGCATAGGGCTTTGCTTACAGTCAGTACTGAAATAGATATATTGATTTGATGAAACTCTTGTTTTTGTAAGAGAAAATCAGAAATCAGAAAAGGTACCAGAATAATTTACCAGAAAGATTAGTGTTTTTGAGCTATCAGAGCTGGCTTTGAATCAGAGCTCTGTTTGCCCCTGGCCACTTCCCCTTAACTCTCTGAGAGGATTTCCTTGATGACAAAATGATGATAGCATCATCTAATTTACAGTTTTGTTTTGAAGTTTAGAAGGATGTATATAAGTATAGAAGTGATTATAACAGAGACTGGTTCTTGGCAGTCACATAAGTGGTGTTTCTCTCTTTTAGATACAAGGGTAAATTGACAGTGGTAGTTTTCATGGGCAGTCTGGTTGAGCCAACTGATTTACCATTTAGACTTCATGGATGCTAGAAACTTATTCTTTTACATGACTGGCCCATGATTTAGCCAGATGAATTTTTACACTAGGAAAATACAGTATATTTATATTAGGGAAGTAATGAGGTTTATCCAGCTTTGTTCACAATTCATGCCTATTTCTAACTTTTCTTTGCACTGTTTTAATAAAAGTAGAAAGATGCACAGAAATAGAAAGACAATATAAGGCTCCGTGAGGATGGGAAGCACATCTCTCTTGTTCCTTGCGTAACCCAAACTATTGCTCAATAAGCAACAGTTGAATGAAGAGATAACCTCTGATTTCTCTGCCTCCTTTATTTGGTCTTATTTTATCCATTAAAATGATGGAATTATTTATTTAAATATTTAAGAATAATTTTACTGTTAATTTTGATTTTACCTAGTGGCTTAGTGATAAAGAACCTGCCTGCCAATGCAGGAAATGCAGGTTGGATCCCTGGGTCAGGAAAATCCCCTAGAGTAAAAAATGGCAACCCACTCCAATATTCTTGCTGGGGAAATACCATGGACAGAGGAGCCTGGTGGGCTGCAATCCGTGGGGCTGTACAGTCAGACAACTTAGTGACTAAACAACTGTAACATATAGCAAGAGTTATTACTATTACTACGTTTATATGGGTTTAATACATGTACATTTCAAAAAAAAAAGGATTGAAGGGGGGATGACAAATTGACTTTTTCCTAATTGAAAGGCGAAAGATAAGCATAGCAAGTTAAGAACACTAGACTCTGGAAGTAGACTGCCTGCTTTTCAATTCCAGCTATGTGATTTTTGGTCAAGTTACTTCATTTTTTTGGTGCGTTAGTTTTCTCAAATGTAAAATGGGAATGGTAATGATAATAATACCTTTCTTATAAGGTAATGTCAGTCATTTTATGTGGATTAAATGAATAAATACAAGTACAGCATTTATAGTATACTGATATTATTCAGTATTAATTAAATCATGGATTCTTTGATGGTTTGACCTAAAGTTAATATTAGTCTTTATTACTTGTAAATAACTTTGATCTTTATGATTAGTCTTTTAAAGGAATTTATTATGTTACTCATCAGTAATGACAGTTATTTCTCATAGCATTGGAGGTGTTGTGCTGGTAAATCTGTCAGGATCTGAAAAATCTCCTGGAAGAAACACAATAGGTAAGTATCTGACTCTGAATTCTTCCTGTTAGAGTATACCAGAAAGACCTATGCATATCATTGTGCATGTGCACACACATACACACACAGAGGGTGGGCACTAATAAGGCTTTTATTTTTAAAGTTTTTCCTTTGGAAATAATGTAAGAAAATTAAAAAATAGAGCACAGAACTCTCATATAATCTTCACCCAGATTCTCTTAACTGTTTATAACATACAGTTATAGTACATGGAGAAGGCAGTGGCACCCCACTCTAGTACTCTTGCCTGGAAAATCCCATGGATGGAGGAGCCTGGTAGGCTGTAGTGCATGGGGTCGCCAAGAGCCGGACATGATTGAGTGACTTCACTTTCATGCATTGGAGAAGGAAATGGCCACCACTCCATTGTTCTTGCCTGGAGAATCCCAGGGACTGGGGAGCCTGGTGGGCTGCTGTCTATGGGGTCGCACAGAGTTGGACACGACTGAAGTGACTTAGCAGCAGCAGCTATAGTACAGGTTTAAAAATCAGGAATTAACAGCGATTATAGTCATTTTTATTTAGTCTGTAGGTTCTTTTCAAATTTCACCATCTTTTCCCACTAATGTTCTTCTTCTGGTCCAAGACCATTTGTTGCGTTTAGATATCATGTCTCTTTGGTTTTCTATAATCTGTGACTATCCCACTGCCATTTTTTGTCTTTCATAACTTTAATGTTTTTGGAGAATACTATCCACTTTTTTTGTAGAATGTCCTTCAATTTATTTTTCTGGTATTTCTTTATGGTTAAATGTATATTGTTTATTTTTGACAAGAATACCAGGGAAGTGATACTGTGTCCTGAAAAATCCATCATATCAAGAAGGCTCATGATATTTATTTGTTCTGTTACTAATGACTTTAATTTTAAAGTGATGTCTGTCAGGTTGCTCCAGTGTAGCTCCTAGTTTTTCCCTTTGTAAGTAAAAAGCATCTTGTTAGAGATATGGAGACAATACATATATCCTTCCCATCATGCTTGCAGCCACTAATTTTGTCATTCTCTTCTGATTCTTACCTGAAACAATTACTATGGTAAGCACTTAGTTTTTGATCCGTTGTTTAGATTTAACAGAAGAATCCAGCTTCCTTGGTTCCCTTCTGTATACTTTCTTTAGATATATAAAGTCCGTTGAATAGAATAATGCTTTCTATACTATTCCTGGATAGTGCCCAGGGAGCTGTGTCTCTTGAACTGTCTTAGCTCTTTCTCACCTAGAGCAGCTCTGTATGTTTAAAACAATACATGTGTTTTGTGTATGAGATTTTGTTGACAGGCTATCCTTTAATAGCAATAATAAATAAATGAAATGTTGAACTTTTGGATAATTGACTTAAAGTGTTGAATGTGATCACTTGGTAAATAGCACCTTATTATAGCTGTTTTTAAAGGCTTGCTTAAATGTTATTTTGAGAGTGAGTTAATATATTAAAGAGAATCAATATTCATTATGCAGGAAGGAACTGCTAGTGCTACATTATGTTAGATATTTTAGAACATTAAAAAGTATAAATTATGTGTTTGCAGTTGTCAAGAAGTTCTTTCTTTTAATCAATATATATGATTCACAAAATGAAACCCCTAGAGAATAAAATCATACTAGATTCAACTGTAGTAAGTATTAAATTGTCTAAAATAGAAGACAAATAGGATGGAAATTTAGTGGAGTAGAAAAAGGATGCTTGGTGACAGTGTAGGACTTTAAAAGAGTTTTGAAGAAGGTGGTAGAATGTGTATTAAAATGTTATATGGCAGTGGGGAGAACAATATAAATAGCCTAGAGTGGGAAGAAAATGTTGTTAAGTTGGCTATGTCAGGTTTCAAAGTTATTTATGTACAGGAAGATAGGAAGTATGTACTTCAAAATTAAATACCAAAGTGTTGGTATTATAACATGTATAACTGATTGGTTAAATCATCAAGGTGAATGATTTTGTATTTGTTGGTTTATACTTTTAAAGTCCTTCCTATGTTCCTGGAGGACATGGATAAGGTGGGTTATACTTTATCTTTTCATATTTGAATAGTACTCATTTCTTGAAATAGGACCTGACTATGTCACATTTTAATTAAATGTGTGTTAAATGAGTTCATGAACAAATACGTTATTATATTGACTTTTACAGGTTCCATTTGGTCTCTTGTTGGAGCCATGCTCTATGCTGTTTATATTGTTATGATTAAGAGAAAAGTAGACAGAGAAGATAAGTTGGATATTCCAATGTTCTTTGGTAAGAATATGTTTAACTTGTTGAGACTGTGTACTCTGAATAATTAATTTAGGATTTTGTTTTTGTTTTTTGGAGGGAGTAAGTAAGGTTCCCTTCCCACTCCCCCATGTAATTCTTTAAAACCATTAGACTTTAAAGATACGAAGTCCACTCTCAGTGTTTTTCTCTTATCTTGTTCTGTGTAATTGTGGACCTGGAGGAAATGTTCACTCTCCCAATGTGAAGTAAAAGAAATTCTAATGTACCTTTTTCAAATTAATATCTTTAACCTGTAAATCAGATATTTTCCTCATTGATATCACTGATTATGCTGTTACAAGCATATGAGGGTTTACCTGTTGTATATTATATATTTTGCCATTTTTGAATTGTTAGAAGCATAGGATTGGGGAAACTGCCCCAAAATGATGTCTAATACTATTTCTGTCTATGAGCTAATTTTTACTAAAAATTGTAGGTCATTTGCACTTTAAGACTCAGACTCTTTTATGATATAGATTTTTTAATTACCCAGTTACGGTTTCGGGCATCAATTCTTAATTTTGGTAAATGCCTAATATAATTTATAAATTCTTATTCGCCTGAAATGAGCTCAGTAAAGAAGTCTGATATCTAGGATTACAAAAGAAGAGTACATTGACATGATATATCCCAAACGATACCTGAATATCAAAGATAATGGAGTTTAGGGATGAGAATTCAAAGTACAGCTTATAGGAAACCAGGAGACGTGAACTCTAGCTGTTGTAACTTCTTTTATCTCATACTCATCTGAAAATGAGAAAATTAGACTAGGTTAGTAGCTGATTTATGAAGGATCCTGGGAAGATTGGAAGGAAGTGGAATTGCATGTGTGAGTTTCATTTCCAGACTGCTCTGCTGCTTTTACTGAAGCAATTCTGCTTTGTTGTTTTTTTAGCATTATAAATTAATTTGTAGAAATGATTTTTCTACTAAAAGGACTTTGAATATCTGTACCTAATGATTAACAAAAATAAAATCTTTTAAAACCCACCAGACTGGGTGATCACTCAAGTTGCTTTCAAGTAGAGAATTCCTAAGTATACCTTAAATATGAAGATAATTTTAATGACATCTTATTTTGAAGTCACAGAAAAGTCCATCTGGAATGGACTGAAATGTTAATATTTTGCAGTATTTTTTTTTTAAGATTGGCAGCTTTGAAGAAAAATTGCTTCTTTACTCTTACTGGAGAGTATGTGTAGACATATGCCATGGTATGTAAAACAATATGAATTTGACCTGGGCTTTAGAATAGACAGAATTAGAGGAGAAGTAGTTAGAATTGGGATGTGGAAAGTTCTTTGGGCATCATGGTGTGAGCAGAGCATAGCAGGAAATAGTGAGTAGATCCAGTGTGCTGGAGCATTCAGTTGAGGAAAGAGAAGCATATGAGGCGTATGAGAATCTGCAGAACCCGTGAAGTGATTTGGACCTTTCATCTCTAGATCCAAAGGTTGTCACTTCATGCGGAATTTCACAGGCTTCAAGTTCAGGGAACAAAAAGAGATCTGCTTCTTGATAACGACAAAGTGAAAGTGAAGTCGCTCAGTCGTGTCTGACTCTTTGCGACTCTGTGGATTGTAGCCTACAAGGCTTCTCCATCCATGGGATTCTCCAGGCAAGAATACTGGAGTGGGTTGCCATTTCCTTCTCCAGGGGATCTTCCCGACCCAGGGATCAAACTCGGGTCTCCCGCATTGCAGGCAGTTGCTTTACCCCAAAGTTTGGTGTTTTAACTACAACAATTTTTTAATGTTATACAAGCCTTTTGTGTGTGTGTTGTTTATTTTTATTTTTATCACTAGGTATCTTAAGTTGGTTTTCCTAGAAGCAGGATATGAGACAGTAATTTGGTGTGGGCGATTCCTGGAAGGGGTGCTCTGCAGGAAAGACTGACAAGGGAGTGAGATAAGCAGAATAGAGAAGGGGCAAGAACCATGTGATCTCTGGTGCAGCTGAGGCTTGGCCAGCTTGTTATAGGTCCCTGGGCAGGGAGCACAGGGGGAGCAGAGGCAGTCCTCAGAATTGTCCTAGCCTAGAGCCGTTAGGATTTGGCTGCAGAGGATGTGGAGTGGGGAGAGGGTGGGATCTTTTGGGGAAAGACAGACTTGGTCGCTCGCTCTCCAAGACAGTTCTTCAGAGAAGGCAGGTACTATAAGTATTAGTGGCGTATAGAGAGTGGGCATTCCCTCCCTATTACAATTTAACTAGGCATCCTAAATACAAGTTTATTATTTAGCAGCAAATATAAAATATATATCTACTGTAATTTAATTTTCTTTTAGGAAAGCTCTATAATTACCTTTGGATCTCACAGTGAAATTGTGATGTTAAACTGTATAAAATGTCCAATAAAAACTACTATAAAATTATAACATTTGTGTCTTTACATTTTCATGTATATAGTCATAATATAAGCTCATATTTCTATATTTAAAATAATAGCATTTGTTAACTGTTTCCTCATGCCATGTACTGTGTTGTATTTTTGTCTAATCTTCCTAGTAACCTAATTAAATATTATTTTATACTTATAGATTGGAAAACTGAAGTTTGCAAAAGGTTAGCATGTCGCCTAAAGATTACAGTAGTAGTGAATGGTAGAGTGGGATTGGATCCCAGGGCAGTCATGCAGAACATGCACTTAACCACTAAATGTTATACCCTTCCTTTAAACATAGGCCGTACTTAGTTCATACTTACATAGCTATTTGTGTATGTATGTAATCTCACAGACTAGCTTATGAGCTCTAGGAAGGCAGGAAACAATAATTTTATCTTTTTTTGGAACCTTCCTCCATTATCCCTAGCCTAGCATGGGTGCTTTAAACATAAATATAGATTGAATCAGAGACTAAACAGTGTATGTAGTTCCTTGTAATAGTTTACACTGAACACATGCACACACAGATATGCACGAGTTATTCTTTTTAAGTTCCAGGACACTATGTTATCTTAATCTACAGTTGACAGCCAATCTTTTTGAATCGTTGTAAATGTTTTTTCTACAGTAGTTGCTCTATGCAGTAGGGAAAGTTGAACCTTGAAGACTCCGTGATCCCCAGTCGCTTGATAAAGTTTTTGCTTGTGTTCATTTCTCCACAGGACTTACTTAAAAACAAAAGTAACAGTACTTTCAGTTAAGGAAACCTAATGAAGCTCATTATGGGAAACCTAATGTTTTCTGATTGTAGAGTTGCAGTTTTGAAGACTGAAATAAATCACAGTTACTAACTTTTGTCTCTTTTATATGTGTTTAGGTTTTGTAGGTCTCTTTAATCTGCTGCTCTTATGGCCAGGTTTCTTTTTACTTCATTATACTGGATTTGAGGACTTTGAGTTCCCCAATAAAGTAGTGTTAATGTGCATTGTCGTTAATGGCCTTATTGGAACAGTGCTCTCAGAGTTCCTGTGGTTGTGGTATGTACTGTTTATTACCCTGTGATTTATTAGTTATGAATTTATTGACTTTTGGCTAGTTTAAGCATTTCTGTTTTTTCTGTCTTCCGATGGCCCTTCCTATGTACTTTGTCACCTTATATACTTACAACTTAATACAGTAACTCCATTAGAGCAGAAACTGTTTTATTTATTTAGTTTTTAATTTCTCTGTTCCCATTGCATAGAGTAGTGGCTTGCATATAGAAGTTCATAAATCTTTGTTGAATGATTAGATGAATATGAATGACCTGTATTTATACAACTGTTTTATCAAGTAGAGTGTTTTGCAGATTAAAGGCATCATTTTCTAATGGACACTCACACTTAGGAGATGTGTATCCCAGGTATGCATATGTGAGTTCTAAGTGAGAATCTGGGAACTTTGCTTATTCAGGAGTGTTTGAAATGTCTGTTTGATTGTTCAGATTTTTGTTTTGTTTATTCTCAGGACTCTTCAGATGAGTGAGGCAGATATATAAACCCTAAGCTTTAGGGTTTGATTAATTTGAGATTTTAACATACTTTGATGTAATATCAACTATGTTGATATGTGATAATCTTAAAATAGTTTGAAGACAATATCATATATAGTGTTTAAGAATACCTTCAAATATAGAGCTTAACACTTAGTTCTATTTCCATTTAATAGAAACTTAGAAACAAATTGTACTTAAGCTCCTGAATGAATTTTATTGCATGCCATTTAAACTACTGATTAGTTTTCCCTTGCAAAAGACTGCAACAAAAATAGCCTTTTCCATGAAGTCTTGCTTAATGCTCTGCCTGCACTTGTCTCCCCTCTCCAATTAAGGAAGTATCTCTTTCCGTGATGTCCTCCACTGTCACTCTCTTTTATGTAGTACTTAAAGGTTTAGTTTATATTGTAGTAATTCATGTAGTTGGGTTTTCCTGGTAGCTCAGACAGTAAAGAGTCTGTCTGCAGTGCAGGAGACCCGAATTCAATTCCAGGGTCAGGAAGATCCTCTGGAGAAGGGAGTGGCTACCAAGTCCAGTAGTCTAGCCTGGAGAATTCCAGAGACAAAGGAACCTGGCAGGATACAGTCCGTGGGATTGCCAAGACTGAGCATGAGGTCGTTAGACTGAGTAATACACACGTACACAATGTATGTAATTATCTTAAATTCCTTTGTTGACCTAGAACTCTTTGGTATCAAAATCTATTTCCTCATGTTGTATAAATTATTTTGGGTTCTCATTTTTATTTTAACCAAAAGGACTTACTTTTTTATGTATTAATATGCATCATATGTCTTGTTCTTTTATCCTATCACTTCTTTTGTTATATCATTTCTCTTGCCTCCTTCCACTCTTGGTTCTGGGCTGATGAAACTACTTACTGGTGATGTTTTGAGTGTACTTGGTTGGACCATAAAGAACTGTTAATCTTCAACCATTTCTGATGCCTGTTTGAGAGGGTTCAACTCAGTGAACCCTATGCTTTAAATGATTATTCACTCACTGTATTTTAATAGAAGTTTATATTCTGTACTATTCTAAGTTTAGTTTAAATTAGAATATTTCAAAGCAAAGAGTTCAATATTTGATAGAAATAATTTTAAAAAATTTTGGGTATTAGACTAGAGGAAGGTTTAGTATGGTTCGTATTACATTAAGACTTATAGCAATAATGGACAGTGCTACTTTCAAATGTTAAAATACTCATTCCTTATTAAGAGTTTTATTTTTAATAAATATATAGAATAGAGTTTCATTATGCCAGTAGATTTTAATGTAGGCTTTGAGGATGAATAAATACAAGTTGTGACATGTGTAACCTCTCTTGTATGAGCATTCTAAGTTTCCACCCTTGGAAAAATTTACTCTTAAATAATACAATAACATGTTTTGAAATATTCTTTTTATTTTTAACTTTTTTAAAATTTAAGAGAGTAATAAATTTTTAAAAATGTACAAAATGGATTATAATGAAAAGATAATCTTTCTCTTCTACCCCAAATTTTCATTTCTTTTTCTCAAAGGCAACCACTAAAGCCTTCTACAATGCAAAATTATCTGTACATACAGAAGTGTGTATCAATCTCTTGATCCTCCCCCCTCCAATTTGTTTTATTTTTAACATGCAAACTATGGATATCATTCTATACTTTTCTTTGTTCCCACAAATTGTTGTTTTGTAAATCCCTACATGTCAGCCACTAGATTCATTTTTTTAAAGCTTGTGTAGTATTCTAATCTGCTATGGTCCAATCAATTGTGTAACATAATGCATAGAACATAATGTGTTTTACCAGTTCCTTCTTGAGAGATGTTTTTGTTTGTAGTCTCTTTGAAAGTAATATGGTATTAAGCATCCTTATATATGTTTTTGCATGTATACATAATTATTCTATAGGATAAATACTGAAAAAACTGAATCAAACACATGGACTTCTGATTCTGATAGAGAGTTACAAAATATTCTCCACAGAAGGAACACAGTTTATATTCCCAACTATGTATTTGAATCTTTGTTGTTGAAAAAAACTAGACAAAGTCATATATTATGATCAAAGCTACCTGGGGTGGATTTTTCAGGACTTCAAAAAAGTTATATTTTTCAGATATACTTCTATACTCCAGCACTTAAGAGTACTTTTAGTAACAACTCAATAGCAGTAAGTTAATCTGTAATAGAACAAATTTCATGTCCTTTAAATTCTAGGTGTTACTGTAACTCAAAACAATTATAAGAAGCATATCTATATGTTTTATATCATTTTATATCTTAAAAATAATTAAATCAGAAGTCATAATCTACATGTATGATGATTTCTTTCTTTTTAGGAAGGCAAAATTATCATATGTTAACTACAAATAGACAACTAACTTTAGCATATGTAATCATGTACTAAGTAGCATACTAAAGATTTAAAAGTGCAGTTGTAAATTTTTTTGGAAATTAGAGATGTGTACTTGTCACTCATTGTTTATTTAAAAAATTTTTTTCAAATGCACCATTAACTCCATATACTGTACTGCCAGTGTAGATATGAGGTTATCCACCTAGTCCTCCATCTCAGCATTTCCTGAAGTGTACTGAATGGATAATAGATCAAATGAATTCAGCCATCAGCTAAATTGGGAAACGTGCTATAAGTCTAATGGGTTTTTTAATACTTCATCTCAGACTCAGTCTGATGTTACTTTGCATTATGAATCTAAGAACAAGTGTATTTTAAAAACCCAGGATTTCCCTGGTGGTCCAGCGGTTAAGAAACTACCTTCCAATGCAGGCAGTGACCAGGAAGGATCCCTGGTCAGGGAACTAAGATCCCAAATGTTGTGAGGCAACTATCCCGACATGCCACATCTAAAGAGCAGCCCACGTGCCGCAACAAAGAGCCTTAGAGCCACAAAGAAAGATCCCACATACCCACAACTAAGACCTGACACAACCAAATAAATAATTTAAAAAAAAAAAAAAAAAAAGCTCAGGGAATTCCCTGGTGATACAGTGGCTAGAACTCAGTGCTTTCACTGCCAGTTCCAGGCCTTGCTTCTGGTCAGGTATCTAAGATGCTCTAAGTTGTGCGGCCAAAAAAGAAAAGACCAATAATAATTTTTTAAACCCAATATTTGATCCCCAAATACTCTTTTCACAGAGAAGCTTATGAATTGTGGGCTATCCCTTGAATTCTCTTTACCACATCGATAAGAACTAATTGTCCAGCCTCTGTTGAACCCTTAAAAGTGACACACTTTATTAAGAGTTAGCCTCTTTTGTTTCAGGACAATATTGTTAACCCTAACAGCTATAATTTACTTACCTATAATTTCCATAGTTCTGTAGTCCTAACTATATATATTATAGCTTTATAATTAATTTTTATACACTCGATGACTATTCAATACAATACTTTTCTTCATTTTTTTCATTCAGTTATATAAAATTATATGCAGTTGGTATGTCAGAATTTGATACTAACATTGATAATTCAAAGTGAAAATAAAATGAAGAGCTTATGTTTTGGTTACATCAATTACTAGAAAAATGAAAAACAGCAAGAAAATATCCTTAAAAAATATTCAGTTCTTTTTTTCTGATACTAAGCCAAACCAAAAGAGCAACAAACATCTAAAGGTGACTTAATTTTTAATGAGGGCAAGATATTTTTGCTTTAATGACAGACTCACCTGTTGGTTATCACTTTCTTACTGTGTTATAAGTTATTGTCCTGAACTTTTATTATAGCTGTTTCCTTTGTTATCTAAGTGTCATTATCACAAACTAAGAATTCTTCTGACAGTTTTATTAAAAATGTTAGCAAAATATGTTACACATCCAAAGTTGAATATCACCTGTAAGCAGATTTAGAAAATAGTATAAAATCTTTTGAAATTTGTATATTTATATATTAGATTTTTAATATTTGAAGATGAATTTTGAGAATTATCTTAGTAACTTTATTTTTTATTATGTTAGTCCATCCTAAGCTTTTATCCTGATATCTCTTGCCTATATGGTAGGATAATTTTTATTTTTTAAGATTTTTTGGATGTGAACCATTTTTAAAATCTTTATTGAATTTGTTACAGTATTGCTTCTGTTTTATGTTTTGGATTTTTGGCCACAAGACGTGGGATTTTAGCTCCCCAACCAGAAATCAAACCTGCACTGCTTGCATTGGAAGGTGAAGTCTTAACCACTGGACCATCAGGGAAGTCCCCCTAGGATAGATAATTTTTGATCATTGTTTTTTGTTGGTTCTTTTGTTGTTTTGGTATGGTAATGTATATTTTCTTTTTTTCTTTTGTTTTTTTAGGGGCTGCTTTCTTACCTCATCATTGATAGGCACACTTGCACTAAGCCTTACAATACCTCTTTCCATAATAGCTGACATGTGTATGCAAAAGGTAAGGCAGATTATTTACTAGATATTTTAAGTATATTATTAAATCAGAGCTAATAATGAAAGTTAACGTATGTGACTAAATTATAAAGATGACCATGAATAATACTTGGTGCCTTCTCTTCCAAGCTGTTTTACAACATAGAGATATAAAAAGTACCAAAGAAATGGTCATCTTTGTAATTTAGTCACATTTAGTTTTTTATTTAAAAAACAGTTGTTTGTTATTTCATTTTGTTTTCTGATTCAGTATATTATTTATTTGCTGTGGTTAAGAATGGAAATCTCTGTAACTGAGAATTAATTATTCTACATATACCATGATTTTCAAAGAATGTGAATATTATAAAATATATATAACACTAAAATCATACATCATATAATATCCAGGCCTTTCCACATCTTCAGGTCATAATTTTGAATATCAACCAAAATTAGTCAAACTAGAGAAATGATACTTATCAGAGGATTTTGGTACCTGCTGTGTAAATGAACTTTACCATACTGATATTTTGAAAAATCAGCTTTTTTGCAGATTTGAAAAATAAAAATTGAAAGTTAATTTTATTTTTGAATTTTTAAGAAACCTGTAATAGCGAATTTAATTTTAGTAAATGTTAACTGTAATTTGTTCAAATATTTTAAGATGGAGGCAAAAAAGAAGGGAAAATATATGTATATATAATTGATTAGAAAAACACATCGATAGTCATTTTTTGATTGCACATCAGGCATTTAGTTAAATGAGTAGGCTGGGCCTTTGGTGGGAATTGAAGGCAGAAGATACATTCTGGAAAAAGTAGCAGGGTGTGTCCCAGAGCTGCAATAGAAACAAGGTGGGAGTTGCTTACTTTCTTAGGTTTTTTTTTAATTCTAATAGTCAAGCGTATTTATATATATCAATAGTTTCTGCCGGTTTTGCATTCATTAACTTTATTTATTGTGCTTAAGATTTTTTTTTTTTAACTTAATTGATATTTGGTATAATAGGAAGCATTCCTGATTGCATTCAGACATATTCAGATATATTCAGAAACTAGACTTTTTGTTTACTTGGGCAGTTTTCATTGTTAATAAATGTCTTCATTTAAAAAAAAATTTGTACTCATAGCATGTTGGAAATAAAATTAGAAGTTTTTTATTATTTGGCAACATAAAAAGAATTCCATTGTTAAAAGTGAACTTTGCCTGTAAAAGTCATCTAGAGTTTTACCTACCTTTATGAAGTTTGGTTTTTTCAGTAGGATTTTTTTAGTTGAATAGTCATGATATCATTCTGTCAACTATATTTGTGTTTTTAACTCTCAGTAATAAGTTTTTTTATGCTTTTTTTTTTCTGTTCTTGGGTCATTTAAATTCATCATGTTTTATCTAGATTATTAAATATCCTGCAAATATTCCAATATAATATACCAGTAGTTTGATAACAGTGTGAAGACTTTTTTGTACTGACTTCTGGGTGTTCTTAGGCTGACTCAGCCTCTGTATATGTACCACATGAGAAGAATGTGCATGCTGATATTTTATCAATGGTTTTCCTTGTGTTATGCATTATGAAAGTGAAAGTGAAGTCGCTCAGTCGTGTCTGACTCTTTGCAACGCAGTGGACTGTAGCCTACCAGGCTCCTCCGTCCATGGGATTCTCCCCGCAAGAATACTGGAGTGGGTTGCCATCTCCTTCTCCAGGGGATCTTCCTGATCCAGGGATTGAACCTTGGTCTCCCGCATTGTAGACAGATGCTTTAACCTCTCAGCCACCAATTATTTTCACAAAACTCCTTTACTCTGACTGAAGCTAATATAAAATGGAATAGTATATGTTTCCCACAAGAGGGAGTCTTGCCTTTGATTCTAAACCTCATTTCTTTAATACTTAGAAAGGGTAAGCAGTTTTTCTTCCCTATTTTAAAGATAGGAGTTACTGTTTTCATCATTATTTTGAAAGCAAACTACCAGTGTGTTGCAGCTGAGTCTCAAGAATTAATCAGTGCGGCTTTTTTGGCAATTATTTTTGATCCTAAGTTGAATCTAGGTGGTAAAGGAAATATATATATATATATATATTTTTTTTTTTTTTGGTAACTTTATGGGAGCTCATTATTTTTAACTTTCTTGATGACCCAGGTAAAATGATGGTTTGGAGGGTCAGAATTAGCAATCTGAGAGCTCCTCACCACTGAGGCTTTGCCTGTCTCCTTTGGCTCACATTTCCTAGTAAAAATATTTCTCTTTATAGTCATTATTTTACTTAGTCATGATTTCTTTTGGAATCTTTTTCTTTTCAAGCTATATTTCATCAGTAAATTATTTGCCACAATTTCACTTAAGAGTTTCATCTGTTTTCAGTACTGTCATAAAAAAAGACCCATAACATAACACAACATCACAGCTTATAGCATAACTTAGTTTTTTATAAATGAGAATTTTTTAAAAAATGACTTCAGAAACTAGAAGGGAAGGATCAGCTTGAGAATCGTCAGTAATCAGTAAAGAACAAATGGGCAGTGTGATGTGTAAGACAGATGCTTAAAAATTCATAATTCTATTTCTGATGTATTCTGCCTAATAACTGAAAATACTGTTTCCTGCCTTTCCTTTAGGATATTTTCTAAGTAAGAAGTATTTTTGTTGGTAATTGAAGCAAGTGATTAGTATAAGTAAATCCTTATATTTAATAATAATATTCTTAATATATTGTCAGTGCTTAGTATTATTTTCTTGATGTTTTAATTTATTTGTCCAGGTTATCACAAATATAAAAGTTGTGTTTAAGGGAAAATTGTCGTAATGATAATTGTGGATGTTTGGTTTTTTTTTCTCTTTTTTCCTATCTCTTATTTTTAGGTGCAGTTTTCTTGGTTATTTTTTGCAGGCGCTATCCCTGTATTTTTTTCATTTTTTATTGCAACTCTCCTGTGCCATTACAATAATTGGGATCCTGTGATGGTGGGAATCAGAAGAATTTTTGCCTTTATATGCAGAAAACATCGAATTCAGAAGTAGGTTCAGTTTCAATATAAATTTTTCAAATTTTTGCTAAGTATGGGAGTCATACCATGCTGACCTAGCTTTTAGAGAATCTGTGAAGAATTTTTAAAAGATTATAATATTATATGTACAATGCCAGATAAAAGAATTTGTTCAGATCTATGGGTGATAGGATAGTTTCTTCAAAACTGCTGTTTTTTAAAAAATGTTTTAATTCACAGGTGAAATCAAAGTGCTTACAGTTTTGCTGTAACAAATTTAAATGTAGAAAAAATTTTTTGATGCAAACAAAATTCATAATAAAATATGGTAACATTGCCTCATTTTCTTTTTCATTTTTTTTTTTAAGAGAGAAAGCGTTTTATATTCTCTAAGACATTACATTACAGAATGTAAAGAACTTCTTACATTGTGTAAAGAACTTGGGACAATTTGTTGAGCAGTCTTGCTCTAGTCTTAGGTCTGACCTCAGGCATAGGCCAGTGGAATAGATCATTTGTAAAAGTTCCTTTCAGGTCTAAAGCTTCCTAACTATTGTCTTTTTTTAAAGGGTTCCAGAAGACAGTGAACAGTGTGAGAGTCTCATTCCTATGCACGGTGTTTCTCAGGAGGATGGAGCTAGTTAGCTATAGTCCAGGTTTGTATGTTAGTGGACATTAGTATTGAATAAGGTCCTTATTCTTTAAAAATTTTTATTTATTTTTATTTCTGGCTGTGCTGGGTCTTCATTGCTCTGCTGGCTTTTCTTTAGTTGTGAATGGGGGCTACTTGGTTGCAGTACACAGGATTCTCATCACAGTGGTTTCTCTTGTTGCACAACACAGGCTCTAGAGCACACAGGCTTCAGTAGCTGCAGCATTAGTTTCACCACCTGGGCTCGTTAGTTGCACCACCTGAGCTCTAGAGCACAGTCTCAATAGTTGTGGCACACAGGCTTAGTTGCTCACAGCATATGGGATCTTCCCAGATAAGGAACCGAACTTGTGTCCCCTGCAATGACAGGCAGATTCTTTACCACTGAACCACTAGGGAAGCCCAGGTTCTTATTCTTATATTGCTCAAATACAGAATCAATTTCCGATAATTAATTTTTTTGAGAGTTGATACAGCTTAGAGGCTGAGAAAGTCCGACTATAGAGTCAAACTGCCTGGGATCCAATTCCAGCTTCTGTGTGTACTAGCTGTGTGACCTTATGCAAGGTTCGTAACCTCATTGTGCCTTAGTTTTCTTCTCTGTGAAGTGGGGTTGCAGAAGAACCTCCCTCACAAAGTTGTTAGAGGTATTAAATACTTGGTAAGTTTAAAACACATGAAATATGGTACCTGACCCAAATAAGTGATTCCCAAGTATATCCAGTCCTTTCTCTATGCATGTGTGTGTTTACCATAACTGGCATGATACATCCAACACATCCTGATTCTCTGACTATGCTTTTCACTTAACAGTGTTTTGAGAACATTTTTTTTTAAATTTTAAGAAATAATATCTTTTATATTTCTTACATGACAGAAAGAGTTTTGTTGTGTTTTGGCTGCTGGGTCTTCACTGTTATGTGTGGGCTTTCTCTAGTAGCCTCTTGTTGTGGTGACTTCTCTTGTTATGGAGCACAGAACTCTCGGGCCTGCGGGTTTAGTAGTTGTGACACATGGGCTTAGTTGTTCTATGGCATGTGGGATCTTTCCAGACCAAGGATCAAACCTGTGTCCCTTGCATTGGCAGGTGGATTCCTAACCACTAGACCACCAGGGAACCCCTGATTAGTCTCTTTTTCTTCTAGTTTTTACTCTTAGGATGGCTATGCATGCAATAGTGTGAAGAGTTAGAGTTCTACAAGACTTCTTGTTCAGTGCAGCTGTCTCTGGCCCTGCTTATACTGCTCTCATTTTTTTTTCCCACCCTGAGGAGTCCCTTTAAACTGCTCATTGATTCTTTCTGTATTTTTGTCTCCATTTAAGTACATGCTTATACTTCTATTTCTTGATTTTTCAGTTTCAGGCATCTTCAGTTGATTTTCCCACCATGTCAGTAAAAGATAGGTGACTTTCAGCTTCCCCCACCTCTGCTCCCACTCCACTTGCCTGCCTTCCAGTCCTGTCTCCTTCCTTCTTCCTCATCATCCAGGATAGTTACCATGTGGTTTAGATAGATGTGTTATCAGTGTTTACCAAGTTATGACCATATAAATGTTATTTTTCCTGAACTATGTAGAATTGTGCCTGGCATTTAACCAGTCCAAAACCCTTTCTTCCTATCCTTTTTAGCGAATTAACCTCACGTCTTCCCCTGGGATAGAAAAAAGGCACTTGATTAGCTGTGAAAAGTGAGGGGAGGGCATCTGAGTATGTAATTGCCTTTTTCTATAAACTTTGTACCAATTTTAGTTGTACATTTTTTTAGTTTTTTAGTTGTGCATTTTTAGTCTGCCTATTTTTAGTTGTTTCTTTACCTCTCCCTACAGAGATACCTGATTGTATTTCTTCATTGCTAAGTAAGAATTAGCTGCTATATTCTTATCTCTGTTCTTTGTCCATGTGGTTTAAACCTTTAAAAAAAATCCCTTTATTGTCTTTGTCCTGAGGTTTTGGAGACAGTAGAACTAAATATATATTTTTCCATATTTAAATTTAAAAAAAATGCAAATAGTTATTTAAAGCTTTTTTAGAAAATATTTTGTTTATTTATTTCACTACGTTGGCTCTTAGTTGCTACACATGGAATCTATCATTGAGACATGTGTGCTTCTCTCTAGATATGGTGCATGGGCTCTATGGTATGCAGGCTCTCTAGTTGCAAGGCACAGGCTTAGTTGCCCCACAGCATGTGGGATCTTAATTCCTTGATCAGGAATTGAACCTGCATCCCCTACATTGTAAGGTGGATTCTTAACCACTGAACCATCAGGGAAGTCCCTCTTTAAATCTTTTTAATGCTTTAATTTATGCATTTTCCCTCCCTGGTATGCTATGCATCATTTTCACATTCACATTCATACCCACTCTCACCCAGAAATTTTGGGAACTAAGAGTGGGATAAAGAGAAGATAGTGAAGACTAAAGAAGATAGACTACAATAGAGTAGAATAAGGTAGGCTGGGTTAGGCAAGGGTCTTTATCGCCACAGGGATAATGGTAGGATGTATTATGAATAAAACTGTTATTTTCTGATCTTAAAATAGTATTAGATGTCAGTCAACATGTAGAACTCACATCAGTTCTTAGTACTCACCTCAAGTTCTAGTATCCAGTTATTAAGTATATAGACTGTGTTTGATATATATTTCAATGTTAACATAATTTGCTTTTTAAAAAATAAATTAGAAAATTAAAGCTGACAGTCGTAATCTAACGATGATTATGTGTTTTTTTTTCTTTTTAGCTTGATGATGGAGTAGTATACAGCGAAGAGACAATCTCTGGCAAGTTTTTGTAGAAAAATGTTTCAGTGCCTAGTCTGAAAAATAACAGTTTCAGTTCTTTGGAACTCTAAAACATATTTTCCTCATATCTTTTGTCTTCATTTTCATAATGAAGTACTTTGCTATGTAGCTGTGTACATACCTCTACAGTTATAGGAAGTTTCTGTCTACAGTCCTTCTAAAGGACCAACCTGCCTTATACATCTCAAGGAATTCAACTGATGAAATAATTTGAACTAATCAAAGGATAAAATTTTAATGTTCTGGAAACTTTATTTTTACTTATTATTTGTTAAATGCTGGACTATATTAGGAAAATGTTTTCAGAAATCATTTTAAGTATATAGATCAGTGTTTCCTACAGGTACAATGCTAAAATAAGCTGCCTATAATAGGTACGAATTATATTTTTGAGTTTTGTAGAATATTACAAATTAACAAAACAAAAAATGTTTAATTTATGCAACAAATATGTTCACACAAATATGGTAGGACTTTAAAAAGAATCAATGTTTGACAGAAGATCTGTTTCATTTACACTGCATATACTGTATTATCCTTTCATAGCATTAGGTGCCTTGTACTTTAAATCTGTGACAAACCATGATGAATTTTTAAAGGGGAAGTATTACTGTAAAATGAAGAATTATGTATTTCTAAAGGCTGTAATGCTGTAAATTTAATTATAAAGCTCTGCTTATTTAGAGTTTTGAAGAAATATCCTCTCTTCAATTAAACATTTTCATAATGGAATGATGTAAATTGAAGTGATAAAGTATTATTAAAATAAAATGTTTATATATATGTGTGTGTGTGTATTATCTACCAGTTGGTTTCTGATTTTTTCATATATAAATATGCAAAATTGTTCTAGAACTGGATGCCTCTTTTTAAAATAATTTTAGTTTTCCTAAATAAATTTTTATGGTTAAAAATCAAAGAAGGGAGGCAAGAAGAAATTCTGTTTTAAAAATTACAGTTGAACTTTTCCTCTACCAAGATTAAATTAAATATAAAATACTTCTGATTTAACTCTTAGACTTATATCTTTATTGTACAGCTGCTCCTGGACTTTACTCACTGTAGACCTCAGAGGATGAATATATGTCCCAGGATCCATTCAGTCTTTTGATTAATCAGAACCCATTTCCTTCTCAAGTTTTGTGAGACTAGTTCATTTCTCTTTAAAATTTCTTAAGAATTGAATTATGATTCAATTCAAAGAATTATCATTTTTAAGAATTCCCTTTGTAATGCTTAGCTTCAGTTTGTCTCATTCACAGTCAGTTTATGGTTTTTAAGAATTCCCTTTGTAATGCTTTGTCTTATTCATAATCTAAAAATCGCTTTGGTGTTACTATAAGTCTAAAGTGATGTTTAGCTTGTCCTGAGAATTTTTATATTACATTAATTTAAAAGATTGTTTCTTGCTAACATCAAATTTTAAAAAAATAGACATCTGTTCTCCTATTTGGTGCCACCAATAAATCTTATGCTGAAAATCATAATTGATTTTGTTAGCTTGACACAGGTTAAAGGCATGTAAAAAATGTGGACTTCTAAGAAATTTTATCCTGAAAAGAACTACTAAAATAACATTTCAGTTACTCAAAGACTTAAGTTTGGTTGAAATTTATTATCTGTATACATTTCTGCATTCTATTTTTGCTTTTTTGACAGTTTGCCAGTACCTCTTGGCAATTACAGGATGAAATAGTTGAAACAGTGATGGTGAAATTAAAACGTTAAATTATTCTCTAATTATGGTAGGAAAAGAAGTTGAAGTCAGAAGTTTTTAGTTGTCTGTGTGCTCTGTGTTCATATGCCATACAGATCATGTGTTGTCACTCAGGATTCCTGAAGTAGTAAGCCTTGTTAATATATTGGAAAAATCTTGAGGAGGTCTTCTTCCATTTGGCTATTATGCTTTTTATCAATGAACAGCCTCTTTAGAAGGAAGCAGTATTATTGTTTACCTGAAAGTATGAATTACTACTGCTTTGCAGTATTATCTTCTCTCCTAGTTATATCTATCTTAATGATTTTTATATTTGAATACTATAACCATGGCAGATGAGCAGTTGAGGACTTCCTTCCTGCATCTTTGTAGTTGAGGGTTCATCTTCTCAAGAAATAGTTATGGTAGATTACTTCCATGCTGTGATTACCTAGAAATCTAGGTATCAGGGCACTGTCACAGTGTGACAGCAGTCACATTGTGGACCTTTTTAATTTTTGGGAGAGGCTACATTGAAGTATTTGCTAACGTCCTCCATCTCTGTTGGAACAGTGTTGGCCTGTGATTATATTTTTCTGAATCTAAAGACCCAAATAGAGATTTCTAATACCTTGTTTCAGTCTTCTACTTTTCTTCTCATACATAATTTAAATCCCATTATTGTATAATGTTTCAAATTATGACCTTGATGAAAGGGAGTCTGCTGTTTTGTCAGACTTTCTGTTAAATGAACATCAGAATCTCTACTAAAACAAAACCGAAAAATGAGGCAGCCTTAAAAGCTTAGGTGAACACTTTTTGAAACTTAAAAAAGCCATTAAGGGGTACATAGACACCTATAATTATTCCTGTAAATAAATTTTGATTCAAAAAAATTGATGTTTTATTGACTTCTATCAGCATGATTAACCCCTTAAACTGATTTTTCCACTGGCAGGGAATGAATAAAATTCATTCTGTAGAGGTGAGCTCACAAGGTAAAATGAATGTTCTCAGAGTTACAGAGTCTTATTTCAGGAAGAATGCTAATGCTGCTTTATAGTCAATTGTGCAGAGCCAATTTGGGGTTGCAAGGTATGACTTCTATGGAATCCAAGGTTTGTCATCAGGCACTTAGGTAAGATCTGTAACACTAATTCTCATTGTGCTGGTTGAAGAAGCAAAATGTCCTTACAGAAGGATAAAGTAGGAATTAATTTTAACATATATTTCCAAGAATCATTAGCAAACAAATGAAATGTTATTTTTATATCAAGCAATTCTAGTTGCAATCCTGCATCATTTCTGCCTACTTCCTTTTACTTCCTTTTTGAAATAGTTATTACTAAGTAATAATATAGGAAAAAAAAAAAAAAAAAAAAAAAAACAGAAATGACTGTTACCTGTGACATCTGCAGATTTAACTTATATGGCTAACATAATTGTGTGCTGACTTTTCTTCAGTAGTGAAAAGGCATACATGCAGAATTTGAAGGTAGGGTTCTATTTTAGTATGTCATGTACCAAAGATTCCATTTAGATAAGTTGAGGTACTTTTTTTACATAGACTTCCAGTTTTTAGACCCACCCCATTTCCTTTTTTATACTATTAGTTTCATTCATCAGTGGAAAAATTAATAAGTACTTCATAGTTCATACTCTATATGTACTCTATAGGAAATTTCCTTTTAAATATTGAGAACCTTTAAAAAACTGGAAATAAAAAAGGGGTTCATTATAAATTTGAAGCAAATAATGACCACTGAGAATTTATTGTTAAATTAACATGAAACTTTTTTTTTTTTGCCATCAGGCACCAAGATTACATGATAATTGAAATCTCTTTTAATTTTAACTCATTTTAATGATTGCCTTATTTTCATTGTGATTTTTTTCTAAGAAAAAATTGTGCTTTATGTATCTTAGAAACTAAGCATCTTTTAATGTCATTGCATTTATAAAACAGTTTCCTATAAAATTTCCTATATGAAATATACATATTAGGGTGACAGCTAATTAAGTCATTGACATATATTTAAGGGAAAATTGCATATGAAAAGAAATTACTATTCTCTGGTTAGGCATATTTGCCAAAATGCTAAAATGAAATGGCAAAATCTCCAATGAGAACATTTTGAATTTTTGTAACATAAATGATTTTATTTTTCATATGAGGGTTTATTTTATTTTTCACTCAGATGATGACATGATTTCCTTCATGATACTAATATTTTAAAGGTGGAAAAGAAAACCCTCCAAATTGAAATGTTGCACAAGGTAATTCACTAAATTCCTATTGGTTTTCCTATACCTAGTTTTAATTATGGCAAGTAATAATAAAGTCTGGCACAGGTATTTGTTAACTTAAGTGGATCTTTGTAAGACAGGCAGAGATTTTTGTTTCAAGAATCTTCTTTATTTTGGACATAAGGTGAAAACAGCCTCAGAATCTTACTGCCAGTATTTGTTTATTCAGAATAGCTCTCAATTTTCTTTTATTCTCAACAAAAAAATTCAGTGTCAATCGGTTAGATCATGTAACATCCAAAGCAAAATTTTGTGGAAGGCTATCTGTGTCATGATATTCTGGTGTAAAGGGTAATACACAAAGTTCTTTTGACCTCTGCAGTAGTTTAATGTAAAATTGTATGTATTTTAATATACATGTTCCAAGTAGAGTTTTTGAGAGACAACATACTAAAAGAGCAGTGGCTCTGAAACTTGAGGATTTCACCAACCCTGCAAGAGCGGGGCTTGCTGGTCCCCACTCCACAGTTTCTGATTGAGAAGTGTTAGAGAAGGCCTGGGAGTTCACATGTCTAACAGTTTCCAGGTAATGCTCCTGCTGCAGGTCCTAGGAGTCATTTATGAATCATTACCCTGAGGAAACAGTCTTGTTCTGATGGGTGGGGCCATGCTCAGTAAATCTTTAATCCAATTTTCTGTCTCCTGTGAGTGGGGCTGTGTTCCTTCCCTGTTGTTTGACCTGAACCAAGCTCTGGTGGAAGTAATGAAGCAATGACAACCTACTTCAAAGGCATATTAAAGATTTACTGAGCATGGTCTCTTATGCCAAGAGAATGCACTGGTCATAGCAAACACCCTCTTCCAACAACACAAGAGAAGACTCTATACATGGACATCACCAGATGGTCAATAACAAAATCGGATGGATTATCTTCCTTGCAGCCAAAGATGGAGAAGCTCTATACAGTCAGCAAAAGCAAGAAGGAGCTGACNCTGGGGGCAAGAGGAGAAGGGGACGACAGAGGATGAGATGGCTGGATGGCATCACTGAGTCGATGGACGGGAGTCTGAGTGAACTCCGGGAGTTGGTGATGGACAGGGAGGCCTGGCTTGCTGTGATTCATGGAGTCACAAAGAGTTGGACATGACTGAGTGACTGAACTGAACTGTGATACATGGGATGTCTGAGATTTGTTCACGGAAACCTAATCAGATAGTTTTAAAATATTGGCAGTTTACAAACTATGGAATAAATGAGTTAACAAACTTTTCTAATCTACGCTTGACCTACATGTTTTTTAGACTTGACTCCAATTCATTCCTTACCTGAAGGCTCAATTTTCTCAGTATTTTGGGTACTAGTTCAGCAGAAGCCAAGAAAAACAATAACTTTGCAGTAATCAGNCAGATAGTTTTAAAATATTGGCAGTTTACAAACTATGGAATAAATGAGTTAACAAACTTTTCTAATCTACGCTTGACCTACATGTTTTTTAGACTTGACTCCAATTCATTCCTTACCTGAAGGCTCAATTTTCTCAGTATTTTGGGTACTAGTTCAGCAGAAGCCAAGAAAAACAATAACTTTGCAGTAATCAGAATGTTATTCAACTGTATATTGTTTGCTGCTAAGTCACTTCAGTCATGTCCGACTCTGTACAACCCCATAGAGAGCAGCCCACCAGGCTCCCCCATCCCTGGGATTTTCCAGGCAAGAGTACTGGAGTGGGGTGCCATTGCCTTCTCAAGTATATTGCTTGTTTTAAATACTGGTGAACGATGGTCAATAAATAGTTTTATATTCCTTAAAAAAAAAGAAGCAACCCATGCGGATTCATGTCAGTGTATGGCAAAACCAATACAGTATTGTAAAGTAAAATAAAGTAAAAGAAAAAAAAGCAGAGACATTACTTTGCCAACAAAGGTCCATCTAGTCGAAGCTATCGTTTTTCCAATAGTCATGTGTGGATGTGAGAGTTGGACTATAAAGAAATCTGAGCTCGAAAGAATTGATGCTTTTGAACTGTGGTGTTTGAGAAGACTCTTAAGAGTCCCTTGGACAGCAAGGAGATCCCACCAGTCCATCCTAAAGAAAATCGTCCTGAATATTCATCGGAAAGACTGACACTGAAGCTGAAACTCCAATACTTTTCCCACCTGATATGAAGAACTGACTCACTGGAAAAGACAATGATGCTGGGAAAGACTGAAGGCAGGAGAAGAAGGGGACAACAGAGGATGAGATGGTTTGATGGAATCACCAACTCAATAGACTTTGAGTTTGAGCAAGCTCCAAGTGTTGGTGATGGACAGGGAAGCCTGGTGTGCTTCAGTCCTTGGTGTTGCGAAGAGCTGGACACGACTGAACTGAACTGAACTGACCCTGAGGAAAGAGCAGTAACTTTCAAGATAAAATCCCCTTGTTCTCCATTAGTGGATTTATTGGGGGGCATTTAATCCAGATAGGTCTGCATTTCCTTAGCTGTAAAATGGAGGTTAATACTACTTACCTGGGACTGTAGGAAATGAGATAGCCAAGTTGGAAATGCCCCATCCAACATGCCTGAGACTTGATAAATGCTTATTCCTTTGGTTCATTCTTCCCTTCCTATTCTCAGGTGGAAAGTAAGGAACTAAACTTAGCATCTTCTAAGTTCCTCTCAACTCTCATATTCTATGTGTCTGAAAGTTCTCTAGTTTAAGAGACAATTCCAAACAGTGTTTTGGTGCTTTATAGAGTGGTGTGGTGGTTACATTGCGTAGACCATAGTTGTTTTTTTTTGCTTTTGTTACAGCTTAGCATAGACTCTTAAAGTTTTCAGTCAGATTTATAAAGAAGCATTGAAGAAGTTGTATCTGAACTTGTGATGATTTCTGGATGCTGAGAGTATCAGATAAATTGGTACACTTTTCTAAGTAACTGGCCTTGTTAGAGTCTCCACTATGTTGCCTCCTATAAGGCATTCTCAAATATATAGTTTTAATTACCTTCTTTATTTTCAGAAAGTGTTAAATAAGCTACAAAACAAATTCAAGCTAAAATTGTAAGCATATAATTTTTACAGCATGAAATTTTTCAATGTTTTAAAAATAATCACTAGTGTATTATTCACTGTTGTGAATTTATAATCTGAAAACTTGGGGATGCTGAAAGCACTGTGCTAAAGTACTATTAGATGTGTTGTGCTGTTTAATTCCACCTTAATAAAGACAATAATCACAGCTAGGATCCTTTTGCCTCCCCTCTCACCCACCATCTAAATCTATAGAGTAAATATGGGGATAAGTACATATAACACAACAAACAGCATATGCGGCTAATTGGTTGGAGTTTGGAGACATATGTGGAACTTGAATAAAGCATTTGCATCCATCCAGAATGGTCTCCTTAAACTGAAGACTGCTGGGGGCCTGCAAGATGACCATTGGAGACTTGGGTGGGAGAATTTTCCCCATATGTTGTAGGCTCTGACTGCATTTCAAATATTATTTTTAAAAACCTGAGCAGAAAGAGGCTAGTAAGAATGCAGATAGGACATTGAGAATGCTAATTCCCTTGGTTAGTATAACATGAAATATCTGATTGCAGCAAAATAACAAAAAAAGTCAAATGTCAGGATGCAGTGTAAGGTAGAACTTCATCTAGTATAATCTAAGTATATATATCTAGTATAAATAATATTCAGATTAGTGTTAAGAGATTAGGCAGCAGTATTTTTGTGGGACCAGGAATATGTATTTATTTTGCATTCCTTTGTAGTCACCCTGGCACATTCTTGTGAAAGTTTGTTTTGCACCTAAGATATTTTCTATGCAGTTGACTCTTGAACAGTATAGGGGTCCATCTGAGTATAATTTATCATTGCCTTCTGTATCCATGGTCCCACCACATCTGTATATTCAACCAACCACAGACCTTATAGTCTTGTGTTGTGCTGTGCTTGGTTGCTTCAGTTGTGTCTGACTCTGCGACCCTATGGACTGTAGCCTGCCAGACTCCTCTGTCCATGGGATTCTCCTGGCAAGAATACTGGAGTGGGTTGCCATTCCCCGCTCCAGGGTATCTTCCCAGCCCAGGGATAGAACCCATCTCTTAAGAACCACCATCTCTTAAGTTTCTTGCATTGGTAGGAGGGTTCTTTACCACTAGCACCACTGGGAAGCCCTTATAATCTTGTAGTATTTACTGTTGAACAAAATCCATGTATTAGTTAAGCTGTCCAGTTAGGACCTGAACAGTTGTTCAAGGGTCAACTGTATTAAAATTTTATAGTATATTCTTAATCCCCTTTGGCTAGAAAACTAAAGCTGAAATTATCGTGTGTCAACAAACTATGATTTGCATTTTTACATTAGACAGGAATGCATCATTCTGGTCAAGTTGCCATGTTTTAATTTTATCTGATAGTTCTGTATTGAGTGATCAACAGCTAAGTGCAAATACTCCCATCCCTGTAGTAGAGATTATTTTACATAAAAGTTACCTTAATTACTAGACCCAGAAGGCCAGAGGTAATGAAAAGTACTTTAGAAAGATGAAATGTTAATGATAAATTAAAGGGAATATTCTTAGATAGATTTTCTTAAGTGTAATTTAATGCAGATTTTTGTCTCAGATTTGTTATTAAACTTGATAATTTTATTCTTCCATCTGTTTAATAAAAGGAATGTTTTCAGATTTTCAGAACTTGGCACATTTAAATTTTGAATATAATTATAAAAATTAATTATAATTATTATGTTATAAATTCTGTTCTAATACAAGGTCACAATTATCCCAGTTTTGGAGGCAGTTTGAAAGTGCTTATTTTTAATACTATATGATTTGGGAAAGATTATTTTATAGGCTGAATAACCTAATGTAAAATATGTATGATTTATTTAATGCATTTGTATAAAATCATTTGTATATTCTTACAGTTTGTATTTTCTGTTTCGGTAAAAATATGTGAAAAGTTCAGATATATCTTTGTGATAACTACTATTTGATTTCTAGTTTCCTTTTATTGAAACATTTGCACTTATTCTTTCATGCCTGAATCTCCAAGATATATCTCCTGTGATAAAGTAGATCTTCCTGTAGAACAATGTGGTTCAGCTTTAAGAGACCAAACATTAAGCACAATGAGTTGGATATTATACTTGTCAAGGTCTAAACCCTGGTGGCGCAGATGATGAAGAATCTGCCTGCAGATTCTTGTGGGAGATGTAGGTTCAATCCCTGGGTTGGGAAGATGCCCTGAAGGAGGGCATGGCAACCCACCCCAGTATGGAGAATCCCATGGACAGAGGAGCCTGGTGGCCTACAGTCCCTGGGGTTGCAAAGAGTTGGATACAACTGAAGTGACTAAGCACAGCACAGCACAGCACTAAGCCAACTCACAAGGTGACGTTTTTGAATAATTACTCTTGGGAAGGTTCTCTGTAGGAGAACCACATTCTCTCTCATAGTAAGGCCCTTCCAGTGAGTTTTCCTCCAGACTTGGAACAACTCACTATTTTTTTTACTGAGTATTATAACAAGCATTTCCACCCAGAAAACAAAAGCTACTCAATCATTTTAAACAGGGAATTTAAAACAGGATTGATGCTCTTGTGTTAAAAGAGCTGAGAGAAGCAGTAAAAGACTGAAGCAGCTTGGAAATAAGCATCAGCAGGAAGCCAGTCCTCTCTCTAGGTTGGTGGGACAAAGCCCACAGCCAGGTCTGCAGGAGAAAGGTGAACCTTAGCAGAGAAGAGCAGGAGCTGTTGATGTAATACAGCTAGAAATAAGACAAAGACTCTGCTTTCTTTCTGTCACTGACTCCCACTGCAGGACTTGCCTGGGGGCCAGCTGCCACCAGAGCTTGGACATTGGAGCCTGTGGATGTCAACTTGTCTGAGTTAGAGAGCAGAGGTCACGCAGGTCAGAGTTGGCACAGGCACTAAGTAGCTGGCTTGCACTTGGAGGCCCAATTGTGTGGAAAACATATATCTTTAAAAAACAGAATTACAGTATGTGAAGATGTCATGTACTGTGACAAGAGTACAAGAAACACTCTGAAACCAGGATTGGTTTCGTTCATCTCAAGTCCACTCCAAAAAGAGGAACTGGGGGAAAATGCCTGCCCTGGACATCTGTCATCATTCCCGTCCCTCCTCCTCCACTTCTCACTGCCATCCTTTCCTCTCTTCCTCAAAAAATGGCTGCTTTAAAGCCAAACATAAATATAGAACATAAAAAACATTTTTTAGTGACTGAGTTTAAGAACTAGAGCATTCAGGATAATGTATTCATGGAATTGTTGGAAAGAGGAACTAAAACAATTCCTTAATTTCTTGAAAGACTCTTGAAAGATTGAAAATAGAATCTTAAGGAGATAGTGTTTTCAAAACTTCACTCTATTTAAAACTCTTCATCTTAATTTTTTTGAAAAGCCATTAAGCATTTGTCGATTCTCACCATTAGAGATAAATATTTTAAACTGGTTTGCTAACCATAGGATCATTGTTTTATAGTTGGAAGTTTCTCTACAGAATATCTAGTGATAAAATTGGAGTGACCATATATCCCAGTTTGTAGAGGACAGTCCTGGTTTATATCTGTTGTCCTAGTATAATCATTAAGAAGGCTCCAATGAAGAATATAATTTATATTCAAGTAATGATATGCTGGGCTTCCCTGGTGGCTCAGTGGTAAAGAATCTACCCATCAATGCAGGAAACACAGGTTTTATCCCTGAGCTGGGAAGATCCCCTAGAGAAGGAAATGGCAACCCACTCTAGTATTCTTGCCTGGGAAATCCCATGGACAGAGAAGGCTGGTGGACTGCAGTTCATGGAGTCAGGAAAGAGTCGGGCACAACTTAGCAACTAGACAATAACAACAACAATTATATGGCTGCCCTAATGTACTCTATGTTTCCTGACAAGTAGGCTACTGACAGATTTCACATTCTCTGACTCCCAGTCTAGTGTTTGTTACCCTAGATCTGTGTGCTTGCATGAAAGAAGCCATACTGATCAACGACCTTGGGTCTTTTGATCAGGAAGGTAACTCCTGTCTCGAAGCAGTTTTCCTCTTTGAAAAGAATGCTAGGATACTTCATGGAGGTAAGTGAAGAACCTGATTATCTGCTTGCTGTATTGGCCCAAATTGTTCTTTCGAGGGCCATAAACCAGTTATTAAACAAATTAACAAGCAAATTTTTATTTTTCAAGTTTATTGAGGTATAATTGAAAAACTTAGTTGTAGTACGTTTAAAGTATGAGGATTTGATCCATGTATACATTATGAAAGGATTTCTACTATAAAGTTAATTAAGCCATCCATTACCTCATGTAGTTATTTATTTTTTGGTGAGAAAGCTCAAGATCTACTCTCAGCAAATTTCAGTTATACCGTAAAGTGTTATCAACCATAGTCACCATGCACTACATTAGATCCTTAGAACTTAATTCATTTTATAACTGAAAGTTCATACCCTTTACCAACTTCACCCCATCTCCCTCCACTCCCAGCCCTTGAAAACTACTGTTCTACTCTTTGTTGTTATTTTCTTTTAAAATTCTACATATGAGTGATACCATGCAGTATCTGTCTTTCTTCTGTCTGGATTATTTCAATTATTATAATACCTTCCAGGTTCATCTGTGTTGCAAAGCGTAGGATTTCCTTCTTGTTGAGGTCTGAATAATATTGGATATATATTATACACACACATATATATACAGACATTTGAGTTTATCTCAGCTATTGTGAATAATGCTGCAACAAACATGGGAATACACATATTTCTTTGAGATAGTGATTTTGTTTTCTTAGGATATATATCTAGAAGTGGAATTCTTGGGTTATATGGTAGTTATGTTTTTTAATTTATCAGTAAACTGCTTTAATATTTTCCATAGTGACTGTTGTACCATTTTACATTTCTGCTAACAGTGTACAAAGGTTCCCTTTTTTCTATATATTTACCAACTCTGTTATCGTGTCTTTTTTTATAAAAGCCATCAGGCTGTGAGGTGATATTGCGGTTTTGATTTGTACTTCTCTGATGATTAGTGATGCTGAGTTTCTTTCCATATACCAATTGAACACTTGTATGTCTTCTTTGGAAAATGTTTATTCAGGTCCTTTGCCCATTTTAAAATTAAATGATTTTATTTCTTTTGCTATTGAGCTGTATGAGTTCCTTTTATGTTTTGGATATTAAAAAAGCCATTTTGACAACCCCACAGCTGACTGCATGCTCAACAGTGAAAAGCTAAAGGTTTTTCTTCTAAAATAAGGATGCCTATTCTTACCACTTCTTTTTAACATCATACCAGAAATCCTAGTCAGAGCAATTAGGGAAGAAAGAGAAATGGCATCCAAATCAGAAAGGGGAGAATTAAAATTGCCTCTGTTTGCAGATAACATGGTCTCATTAATGAAAAAAACCCTAAATATTCGATAAAACCTGTTAGAATTGACAAATGCTTTTAGTAAACCTGCTGAGTACAAAAATTTATATGTAAAAATCAGTGTTACTAATTAGCATCCTTTTGTTTCAGCTTGAAGGACTCCCTTAAACATTTATTATAAGGCCAATCTAGTGGTAATGAGCTCCTTCAGCTTTTGTCTCTGAAATCTTTATCTCTTCTTTAATTCTAAGGGATCAGTTTGTTGGGTAGAATATTCTTGATTGGCAGCATTTTCAATATGTCATCCCAGTCTCTCCTGGTCTACAAAGTTTCTACTGAAAAATCCAATGATACTTGTATGGAGGCTTTTTACCACCTTGATATTCCTGATGTGTGTAGGCTAACTGAAAATCTGACCTTCAGGCAGCAGCTAGAAAAGCAGTCTAGGCCCTGTCAGGAAAAAAATCAAGAGCTGGGTGGCTTTGCTTACTCTGTGTTAAGTCAGATGGAAAAGTCACTGAAAGAGCTTATGCACCCATATAGAACTGCCTACTTGTTTTGTGTAGTCTTGGGGACCTGGTGAGTACTGAGCCCTGTCAGTTCCCAGAACCAGGTGACTTGGGAGCCAGTTCCTCAAGCAGTCATAACAATTGGATGCTAGATGTGTGGACAAACTCCTTCCAGGAAGAAGCTAGAGACTTGGTTTTACTGAGGAATGAGCCAGGGAGATGGTGTGGGATGTACCTGCTGCTCTCTCGGACTCCTGGGAAGATCCTAGTTGACTTCTTACAGGCTGAATAGAAGAAGCTGGATCCTCAGCCACCATGTGGCTGGGAAAGTATGCAGTCAGTTTCCTTTCAAGGAGACACTGAAAGATGAGTATTTTTGTCTGCTCCATCCATACTGAGCCTGAAGGGGATAACTGTGGAAAATGCTTGCTGCCCATTCAAAAACTGCTGTTTTGTTTTGTTTTATATAGTTCTGTGAGACTCATGGATGATGAGTTCCACTGACTTTCAGAGGTAGATGATTTGAGGTGCCATCTCTCAGCAGCCATAAAAAAAAGTTGTAGCTCTAGATGTATGTACAAGCTTCTTCCAGGGAGAAGCTAGCAACTTGGTTTTATTGTCTGAGCAAGTCAGAGGGAGAAGTGTGTGTGTGTGGGAAGTGTCCCCTGGCACTGATAGGCTCCTGGGAGGATGCCAGCCAGCACTCAGATGTAGCAGCAGCTGGAATAGCATGCAGTCAGGCTCCTTCCATGGAGAGAGTGGGATATGGGCATTTTTGCCTGACCTCACTGTGTTAAGTCTGGGGGTCTAGCCACTGGAAGTGCTCACATACCTATTTAAAACTGCCACTTTGTTTACCATGGTCCTGTGGGACTTGTGAATACCATGTTTGGTCAGCTTTTAGAAATAGGTGATTTAAGGACCTGTCCCAGTGTGGCAGCTGTAAAAGTCGGGGCACTAGATACGGGTCCAAACCCTTCTTTGTTCATGGAGAAGCTGGTAGTTGAAGGTCCTCTGCTGATGGTAAGGCATTATGCCGGGGGTGGGCTTTATGGCAAGAGTGTGTTTCAACCTTTCCTGCTCATTTTGTTGTATTAGTCTCCCAGTGTGTTGCAGTCACTCACCTAGTTTCTACATTTCTCTTGGGGGGAATTAGTCCATATGTAGCTATATGTTTGTTGCATCCATGGGAGGAGGGAAAGTTAGGAGCCTCTTACCTAGCCTTCTTGGTGATGTCCACAATGTGACATTCTTAAGGGGCCTTTGGGCTGCTCAGACATTCCTCTTGTCAGAGCATCTCCACTTGAATCTTGCCACACACATTTAGTTTTAAATTGGCTTTGAGGAGAAACATCTAGAATGAAATCTAACTACATAGACCCAAATCACTCCAAAAACTGAAGGAATCTAAAACATACAACAGGTACTGCTTTCATAAAGAGTTAAAAAAAAAAAAAAAAGCCTTAACAAGTAAGTAACAGCTCTCAAACAAAAAGCAGGTAATCATGCTTTTGTTAAATGATAGACTGCTACATCATCTCTAAGTGTCTTACAGTATTCCAGAATGACCTGGACCATAATCCAGGTAGTGAGTTCTTAAAGTATATATATGACTTTGGTGAGTGCATTTAAAACTTGCTTTAATAAGGGAGCCATTATCATTTCTTAGACCAGGAGACATTTCTGGTATATACCCCCAAAGAATGCAGATAGTTAAGCCTGATACAGAATGACAAACTCCATGAGCCTATGTAGGCTTAGAGTCTTACAGGTAATGTATTTCATGAACAGTGTGGAGAATGTGATCAGGTACTTTAAAAAAACATCAGTTATTAAACTTTTATAAGTATGACACAGAGAAAAAAAGACTGGTCTTGATCATGAGCATTAGTCTGAGCTGTACTAAACCCAATCTGAGAAAAATCCCAGAAGTTTAATCAAGAATGCATTGAAATATTTCAACAATCAAATTAAGGATACAGCTATGAGACCTTTTCTTTGGGGTACATTTAGTTCAGAACTATTAACCCTATTTTTCTGGATAGTGTTGAGAAACCACTCAATCTTGGATGTGCTTATATAACCTGAATTTCCAACTCAGATCTTTTTCTTTCTTGACACTTTAGATGGATTACTTAAACATACCCGCATGGATTTCTTAGCTCAAGTCCTGCTGAATACCAGTGTCCCATGAGATTAATTTAGTGAGTCTTCTGAAACAAAACAAAGCATAAAATCAAAAGCTGATTCCATGGTTGAATAAATTGGGAAACATGCTTACATGTTCCTGCCTCACTACGGGATCATATGAAAGATTTAACATCCTATGTAAATAAAGACTTCCTGAAGGAGTTGAAGTCCAGTTTGCAGTTTTCTTCCAACTTATTTGATCACTGATTTCCCCTGCCCCCCTCACCCCATAAACACTTGCTCTTTTTGGCTAAACATCTATCTCTTTATGTAGAGATACTTCCTTTCTACAGAACGTGGTTTAGAAATTGCTGATATTGAAGATAGCAAATGACTGACAGCAAATGTCAGGAATCTTTATATATTTTTGTGTCATTTGAGTTTTGGATAGGAGAAATGTTTTCCTCTTGCGTTAATGAAGGGACTGAATGCACAGCATGTTTTCCTAGCAGAGATGGCCAATTTGAGGTACTCCAGCAAACAACTTTGTGTCCCTAATAAGCACAAAGTATTTTTACCCTCAGCTTGTAGTAAAACTTTACACAGCATGAAATTGATAAGCAATTCAAAAATAATGTCTCCTATCCTTTTAAAATTAGATTCATAAAAACCTGAGGAACCATTGCAATTACTGCCAAAATGTTTCAGAGGGCACTAGGTTAATAGAAGCTGGAGAGAAGTGGAAAGGAGATTAGATGCTCGTCATCAAGGATAGGACTCTATTTGCTACGAAGATTTATCAGGGCAACATTTTGTTATTGGGTATTCATTTTGAAATTGGAATTGTATTTGTTGAATTTTAATCATAAGCAGGAAAATACATCTTCCTGAATGTAAGAAAACACATTAGCTAATTTGGGCCATAAATGTAAAAGTTGCCCTTAGCATGTGGCATGCAATCATAGGAACACTAACTTATGATACATTATTTTTCTTTGGTGAAATTTTGCTTTAAAACCTCTTGGATTTAGCAAGAGACAGGAAAGGGATGAAGGTCAAGACCTGGTCATTTTGCAGATGATTACAAGACACACATATACAAATGTGCACACTGATTCATTAAACTTTAACCTTAACATTCAGCAGGAATGTTTGCTGTTAGAAATAATTCTGCTGCTGCTGCTAAGTCGCTTCAGTCGTGTCCGACTCTGTGCGACCCCATAGACGGCAGCCCACCGGACTCCCTCATCCCTGGGATTCTCCAGGCAAGAACACTGGAGTGGAGTGCCATTGCCTTCTACTTGCATCTTAATCTTGCTTCCTCAATGAGTATATGAAGTGTTTTGTAAAGTTTACCTTTAGAAACATCACAAATATATTAAACAGCAATTCTGTAGTTGAAAGTGCTCCTTTAATTCAATGAATACTTGTGTGAATTCCTACTGTTGGCAAAGCTTCAGTGAACACATTATGAATAAGATCATCTTTAATCTCAAGGAATTTATGATGTTTTGAAGGGAGATGATGAGAAAAGTACCAACAGCAACAAAACAGGTTACAGTAGTAGTTTATGTAGGATTGAAAGGAAGCCCATCAAGTGATAAGAAAAAGCTTTACACAGAAAGTGGCTCTTGAGATGGACATTAATGGTTGAAGTCAGACTTTGAGAGCCATGGTTGGTAGGCAGAAGATAACAAATGGTGCATAGAGTTGGAATAATTTTTGAATGAGGAAAAGCCAATCACCAAGTTTAGCAAGCATTGCATGGAATAAGTGTTGAAGAGTAATGGGAAATAGAGCTAGGAAAGCAAACTGTGAAGTATTTGTATCAGTCAGCTTGTGTGTGTGTGTGTGCTCAGTCGTGTCCGACTCTTTGCAACCTCATGGACTGTAGCCCACCCGACTCTGTCCATGGGATTTTCCAGGCAAGAATACTGGAGTGGGTTGCCATTTCCTACTCCAGAGGATCTTCCCACTTCAGGGAATGAACCTGTGTTTCTTGCACCTCCTGCATTGGGAGGTGGATTCTTTATCAGTCAGCTTAGCAAAGTTAGACTGTGGTAACAAAGGACTCGAAATCACAGCAATGAAGCAAGCTTATTTTTCATTTATGTCAGTCTTCCTTTGTGGGTTGCCCATAGCTCTGCTCCTTGCATCTTTGTGCTGGGTCCTAGCTGAGAAAGCAGCCCTTATATGGAGTATATTGGTTCCAGCTGAGGAAAAGAGAATATGGCAGAACTCTGCAACAGTGCTCCCAGTGCCTGCCTGAAAGAGGCCTGTGTTACTTCATATGTTCATTGGCCAAATCACAGCATATGGCTAAGCCTGCCATCACTGGGGTAGGGACATATAATCCACTTACAGGAAGGGACAACAGATATTTTGAACAACTTACCAAAGGCTTAAAAGTCAAGAATGGGCTTTTTAGACTTAATTCTTTAAATGTTTAGGAGGTCTGGCAAGTTTCTGGATAAGAGTGTATAGTTTCATTTTTAAAAAATCAGGGCATTTTTTGTATTGCTCCCATATGTGTGTGTGTGTGTGTGTGTGTGTGTGTGTGTGTGTGTATACATATAAAAATTCATTCTCTGGGTACTTGCTTGTTATAAAGGTGGGTTCCAGGACTCCAGAAGGTCTGATTCAGAAGGCCAGTAGTCTGCATTTCTCATTAATCTTTTATTTATTATTATTATTTTTAAATTTTTGATTGGAGAAGACTCTTGAGAGTCTCCTGGACAGCAAGGAGATCAAACAAGTCAATCCTAAAGGAAAGCAACCCTGAATATTCACTGGAAGGACTGATGCTGAAGCTCTAATACTTTGGCCACGTGATGAGAAGAGCCAACTCACTGGGAAAGACCCTGATGCTGGGAAAGATTGAGGGCAGGAGGAGAAGGGGATGACAGAGGATGAGATGGTTGGATGGCATCACCGACTCAATGGACATGAGTCTGAGCAATCTCCAGGAGATAGTGCCATTCCCAGGACAAGGAAGCCTGGTGTGCTACAGTCCACGGGGTTGCAAGTTATCAGATGCGACTGAACAACAATAGTTGCTTTACAAGGTTGTCTCAGTTTCTGTTGCACAGCAAAGTGGATCAGTTATACATATACATATATCCCTGCTTTTCTGGGTTTCCTTCCCATTTAGATCATCATGGAGCATTGTGTAGAGAGGAGCAGGGTTTCCTGTGCTATACAGTAAATTCTCATTGTGTGCGTACTCAGTTGTGTCCGACTCTTTGCTACCTCAGGGACTGTAGCCCAGCAGCCTCCTCTGTCCATGGAGTTTTCTAGGCAAGGATACTGGAGTTTGTTGCCATTTCTTACTCCAGGGGATCTTCCTGGCCCAATGATTGAACCTTTATTTCCTGTGTCTCCTGCATTTGGCAGGTGAATTCTTTACTACTGAGCCACCTGGGAAGCCCCCAGTTTCTCTTTAGCTATCTGTTTTGTACATATTAGTGTATATATGTCAGTCCCACTTGCCCGATTCACCCCACCTTCCCTCTCCCCCCTTGTTATTCATATGTTTATTCTCTGCATCTGTGTCTCTATTCTGCTGTATAAATAAGATCATCTATATCAGAATTTTCAGATTCCACATAACCATCTGAGCCACCAGGGAAGCAGCTATATGCATTAATATATAGTATTTGTTTTTCTCTTTCTGACTTACTTCATTCTGACAGTCTCCAGGAATCTGTATTTTAAGCAAGTTTTCTGGGAAATAGTACGTGATGGACATGGACCACCTTGTAAGAAACCTGGGATTGAGAAATGAGTCGGGGGAGCACAAGTGCGGACGAGGTGGGTCAGTGAGCGAGAGGATATCAGGTTGTCTGTGGGTGCAAGGCCATGATTCACTTATGGTGCGCACAGTGAGTGGCCAGTACAGAGGCAGAGAGACACACAGAAAGAACTAGAACTAGAACTACCCAAGAGGAAACAGGAAAGAGTCATGAAAGGAACAAATCTCTTTAGGAAGTGAGATATCAAGGGATTTAGCTCTTCACTGAGAAAGAGTGAAGCCCGTCTGGTGCAAGAAAGAGTTGCAAGCTAGAGGAAGGCAGAGGGAATAATCTGGAAGTCACAGGAAATGTCATGTTTTTAAAGAAGCTGTTGAAGAAAAATGTCTACTAAAACCTTCCACATAAATTTGTTTTTGCATTAGGCCAGCAGGGGTCACTATGGTAGCACATATGCTGATATCAATAGTTGGGCTCTCCTTTCTAGACTCCCCCTCCCCTCCCCCGCTCCCCACAACACCAGTTCTTACTGAATAGGATTCTTTTTTAGTTTCTTTTTATTTAAGCTTTTTATTTTATATTAGGGTATAGCCGATTAACAGTGCTGTGCTAGTTTCTGGTGACAGCGAAGGGATTCAGTCATACATATACATGTTTCCATTCTCCCTTTAGTTCCCCTTCCCTTGAATAAGATTCTTAGCCCGACCTATAGTGCAGTGTTTTGGGAGCTTCATTTATTACTTTTATAGCTATGAACCTTCATAGAAGGAACTTTTAAAGTTTCTCTTTAATTATTAAGGCATCTAGGGTTTTTTTTTTNGAGTGCTAAGTTGCTTCAGTCATGTCCTACTCTGTGACCCCATGGACTGTAGTCAGCCAGGCTGCTCTGTCCATGGGATTTCCCAGGCAAGGATAAGGGAGTGGGTTACCATTTCCTTCTCCAGAGGATCTTCCTAATCCATGGATCCAACCTACCTCTCTTACATCTCCTGCATTGGCAGGTGGGTTCTTTACCACTACAGCCACCTGGGAAGCCTCCCAAGTGGTTGGCAAATATTGTCTCCCATTCTGTGAGTTTTCTTGTAACCTTTTTGATAGTTTTCTCTGATGCAGAAGAGTTTTAAATTTTGATGAAGTTTGATTCATCTATTTTTTTCTTTTGTGGCTTATGCTTATAGTATCATATCTAGGAATTCACTGCCAAATCTAAGGTCATGACGATTTACCCCCTGTATTCTTCTAAGAGTTCTATAGTTTGGTTCTTATGTTCAGGCTTTCTTACATTTTGAGTTGATTTTTTTTTAAAGATTTATTTCTTTCTGGCTGTGCTGCTCTTCTTTGCTGAGCCCTGGCTTTCTCTAGTAGTAGTAAGCAGGGGTTACTCTTTGTTGCATGTGAGGGCTTTTTATAGTGATGGTTTCTCTTGTTGCAAAGCACAGGCTCTAACATTTGAGTTAATTTTTTTTTTTGTATAGTGTGATGTAAGGGCATATAGTTTTTTAAAATTCCATGTTATANGTAGTAGTAAGCAGGGGTTACTCTTTGTTGCATGTGAGGGCTTTTTATAGTGATGGTTTCTCTTGTTGCAAAGCACAGGCTCTAACATTTGAGTTAATTTTTTTTTTTGTATAGTGTGATGTAAGGGCATATAGTTTTTTAAAATTCCATGTTATATATTAAAGAAATAAGGCTACTGCTGCTAAGTCGCTTCAGTCGTGTCCGACACTGTATGACCCCATAGACAGCAGCCCACCAGGCTCCCCCGTCCCTGGGATTCTCCAGGCAAGAACACTGGAGTGAGTTGCCATTTCCTTCTCCAATGCATGAAAGTGAAAAGTCAAAGTGAAGTTGCTCAGTTGTGTTCAACTCTTCACAACCCCATGGACTGTAGCCCACCAGGCTCCTCTATCCATGGGATTTTCCAGGCAAGAGTACTGGAGTAGGGTGCCATCATCTTCTCTGAAAGAAATAAGGCATTTCCTATGAAAAGCAATTTGGCAATGTCTATTACAAATGCGTATCCTTCCCAGTTCTACTTCTAGGAATTTATCTTACAGAAACACCTGAAGGATATATGTATAAGGCTAGTCACTGAAACTTTTTTTTAAAAAAAGCAAAGCCTCATGACTAACCCAAATGTCCAACAACAGAGACTATTATATAAATTGTTGAACAAATAGAATATTATGAGGTCATGAAAGAGAATGAAGGAAGCTCTTTATTGACATTTTGGAAGGTTCTCTGTAAAAATAGTATTTATTGAGAAAAGGCAAGGTTTAGAACAGAATATCTTGTGTGTGTAAAAAACTGGGATAAGTATCTATATGCATGTTCCTAATATACATAGAAACTCTGAAAGTTTTTATAAAAATAAAAAATAGTAGATTCCTGCAGTCAAGGTGGACATTGGGTCCATAGGCAAGTGAGGGAGACTTATTCCTATTACATTGGATTTACTGTTGAAAAATAGAAATGTATTGCCAAACAATTGGATAAATATAAGCAAATATATATTTATTTACATATAAGTATATAGAAGGAGAAGGCAATGACACCCCACTCCAGTACTCTTGCCTGGAAAACCCAATGGACGAAGGAGCCTGGTGGGCTGCAATTCNTCCTATTACATTGGATTTACTGTTGAAAAATAGAAATGTATTGCCAAACAATTGGATAAATATAAGCAAATATATATTTATTTACATATAAGTATATAGAAGGAGAAGGCAATGACACCCCACTCCAGTACTCTTGCCTGGAAAACCCAATGGACGAAGGAGCCTGGTGGGCTGCAATTCATGGGGTCGCTAAGAGTTGGACACGACTGAGTGACTTCACTTTCACTTTTCTCTTTCATGCATTGGAGAAGGAAATGGCAGCCCACTCCAGTGTTCTTGCCTGGAGAATCCCAGGGATGGGGGAGCCTGGTGGGCTGCCGTCTATGGGGTCGCACCGAGTCGGACACGACTGAAACGACTTAGCAGCAGCAGCAGCATATAGAGAGCACCTTCTGAAGAAAAGGGGGATGGGGTGAGAAAGCCACATTGTCTTAAGTATTGCATATAGTTTCCTGCAGTTGAAACACAGGTATTTTCTAACCTGGTTTTTTTTGTTACTACTTACATATTAAATACAGTCAAACTGTCACTGATTAAGGTAAGAGTTGTGGTCTGTGGCCATGAAACGAGCAGCATACTAGTCCCCAAGATGCTGAACTAAAAACTCTGACCTCATTCACCCAGTAATGAGCCAACAGAAAAGGTTTGCACATCGACAATTCCAAAGAGAAAAGCTGTCTGGAACCTCTGTCGCTGAAAGAACACAAACCTATATGAATACACAGCATCATTGTTTTACCAGTAAGGACCTTGATGATAAACTACTTACATTCATGTCACCAGGCAATGGGTGGTAGGTGCCCTTGAAAAGCATAACCCTCCCTATCACATTCATGTCTGTCCTTTAGCCTGGAGAAATCAGAGGTAAAAACCTCATCCCTGAAGTTCCAGCCATGAAATTAAAAGACCATTGCTCCTTTGAAAAAAAAAAGCTATAGCCAATCTAGACATCATATTAAAAAAACAGAGACATTATTTTGCCAACAAAGGTCCATCTAGTCAAAGCTATGGTTTTTCCAGTAGTCATGTATGGATGTGAGAGTTGGCCTATAGAGAAAACTGAGCGCTGAAGAGATGATGCTTTTGAACTGTGGTGTTGGAGAAGACTCTTGAGAGTCCCTTGGTCTGCAAGAAGATGAAACCAATCAATCCTAAAGGGAATCAGTCCTGAATATTCATTGGAAGGACTGATGCTGAAGCTGAAACTCCAATAGTTTGGCCACCAGATGTGAAGAAATGACTCATGGAAAAGACCCCGATGCTGGGAAAGATTGAAGGCAGGAGGAGAAAAGGGGTTGACAGAGGATGAGATGGTTGGATGGAATCACCAACTCGATGGACATGAGTTTGAGCAAGCT
>SJYA01000287.1:102589-133785 GCA_006410615.1 Neotragus moschatus
AAACAAACAAACAATGTTGTGACAATGTCAGGTCAACAGTGAAGGGACACAGCCGTTTATACACATGTATCCATTCTTCCCCAAACTCTCCTTCCATCTAGCCCATTACACAACACTGAACAGAACTCCGTGTGCTGAACAAGAAGTCCTTGTTGGTTATACCTTTTAAATGTAGCAATGTGTATATGTTATGTATATGTATATGTTTGTATATCCCAAACTCCCCAACTATCTCTTCCCCCCACCCTCCCCCTCCAGCAACCATAAATTCATTGGAGAGCTTGCTCTTGTCTTTAAACATTTCTAAAATTGTCTCCTGGCAATTTTTTCTCAGCTCTTTGAAAAACAATTGTGGTAATTTTCTATTTTTGTTGAAAGAGTGCTCTCCTCTTCAATGTGGAATTCTCCATTGAAAATACATTTCCCCTTTGTGACTCCTGTGGTTAGTACTGCAACAGGAGCAAAACTGGTCTCAGACACATGAACTTGAGGCAGGAAACCTTAGAACACACAGTGGTGCCCATGTGCCTTTTAATTCTTTCAATGTGTAGTAGACCAGGTGGCCTGTGGTCTCATGTGATTGTGAAAGATTCTGAAAATGGGATTGGCATTCTGGGAACAGATGTCACACATGCAAAAGTTGGAGGTGCATAGTATAAGGAAGGGTGAGCCAAATTCCTTCCATTTTTATTCTCCTTTGAGTATGAACCAAAAATATCAACTTTGTAAGTAGGAAATGATGAAAAATCGTAGTCCTCAGAGAAGTGGTTGGGGAAAAGAGGGGAAGATCTGTAAAATAAAATCAAACTTGAGAAAGCAAAATAACTCCAGCAAAATGAAAGAAGCTGATCTGAGAGAGATAATAAAAATATACTATAAATATAAAATATTATATTTATAATAAAATACCACTCAGTTCTTTTCTAACTCTCGACAGAGAGACATCTTTAAAGAGACAAACTCCAGAATAAACCTGAGTCATCAGAAAAGCTCTCAACAAATGAATGGCTTCTTTCAAAGACCTAGGATGAATGAGCTCAACTGTAACCAGCAACTGAGAGGAAAGCTGTCTAGCTAAGTGCAAAGATGCAGACCTTTTCATGCTGGAAGTTCTAGGTACTGTTCATCCCTGCTCAGGTGGCTGCGAGGTGAAAGGACAAGTGGGAAACTTTGAAGTCNACCTAGGATGAATGAGCTCAACTGTAACCAGCAACTGAGAGGAAAGCTGTCTAGCTAAGTGCAAAGATGCAGACCTTTTCATGCTGGAAGTTCTAGGTACTGTTCATCCCTGCTCAGGTGGCTGCGAGGTGAAAGGACAAGTGGGAAACTTTGAAGTCTTGGCTTGCTATTACTAGAAGTCCCTTTTCTTTTCCAGTGTTGCAGGAACTATGAAGAGAAAGAGACTCGCTGTGAGACAGCTGGCAGTTGGGAGGTCCCATCTGAAAATCAGGAGTGAGCTTTGGACGGAAACAAGGCATGTAACCCCACTGTGTTTTTCCCATCTTATGGTTGACTTAAGACCCCACAGGCATCATTTCTACTTCAACTGGACGTACAGTTGGACTATTACTTTATTGTTTAAAAAAGGGTCATTCATTATACTTTCAGATTGGTGTCACTTTTACTAACTGCATTTCAACCTCTGTGTTTGAAACTTGGAGGCAATTGAAAACATTTTGTCACCTCCTGTCTCCATGTGTGTGTGTGCTTAGCCACTCAGTCATGTCTGACTCTGTGACCCCATGGACTGTAGCCCACCAGGGTTCTCCGTCCATGGATTTCCTTGATAAGAATACTGGAGTGGGTTGCCATTTACTCCTCCAGGGGGTCTTTCCAACCCAGGGACTGAAACTATATCTCCTGTGTCTCTTGCATTGTTGGTGTATTGTTTACCCTCTGAGCCATTGGGTAAGCCCCTATCTCCACAAGTCACTAAAATGTAGCCAGTTTTATCTTGGTGGAGTTAGGCTTTTATTTTTATCTTTGCAGAGGGCTTAAGAGGGAAATGGAAGGACTCTTGTTTAACCTCCTCAGTGCAGGCTTCTTCTTATCTTTCATAAGTAAACCACCAGTCTCTCTAAAAATCTCCAGAGATGTGAGCTCACCTCTGCCAAAGGAAATCCAATTCATTGTTGGGTAACTCTCTGGTTGAATGCATTTCCTTGCATTTCACTGATATTTGCTTCCTTGGTGTTGCCCCACTGAGCAAGGCCAGTTCCTTCTTCTCATGATGGCCCTCAGATAGGAAAGACATTTCCCATCTTTTGGACAACCTGTGAGCTTTTTATAGCCTAGGCAAGTGGTCCTTTTCCTAAGATTGTGGCCCCATCTGCCATGCTGGTCTTCAAGTTGTCAGTCTTACCTGCAGTTAAAATCTTGCACTTTGCTTCTGGGCTTGCCTGGTAGCTCATCTGGTAAAGAATCCACTTACTTCTAGATTTATCCAAAAGCAGCTTTACTTTTATCAATCACTTGTTGAAAATAAGCACAAGGTCCTCGTTCTATTAAAATGAATTTCAAGCCGAGTTTTTTTTCCCAGCCAGCCCTCATTTGTCTATAAAATCTCATGACTCTGTCTCTCAACAAGGTTATTCTGCTCTGGTGAGGCCAGCCTGAGCAGTGGTTCCCCAGCTCTGCCATCTGTGCTTCTGACCTGAGGCTTCCTGTTGGTTCGTTATCCAGCAAGCTTCGAATTGGCTTCTCCCAGATAAACAACTGAACTGAACTGAGATCATAACACTGTGTAGCCTTAAGGTTTTACCTTTTCCATAAACCCCATCCTGGACAACACTGCTGCTGCTGCTGCTGCTGCTAAGTCACTTCAGTCGTGTCTGACTCTGTGCGACCCCATAGACGGCAGCCCACCAGGCTCCCCCATCCCTGGGATTCTCCAGGCAAGAACACTGGAGTGGGCTGCCATCTCCTTCTCCAATGCATGAAAGTGAAAAGTCAAAGTGAAGTCCTTCAGTTGTGTCCGACTCTTAGCGACGCCATGGACTGTAGTCCACCAGGCTCCTCTGTCCATGGGATTTTCCAGGCAAGAGTACTGGAGTGGGGTGCCATTGCCTTCTCCCTGGACAACACTGGTTTACAACAATTGTGACATGTATTTTGAATTCTTTCTTGTAAGTGAACATCTCAGATAAGGTCCTGTGGGAAACAAACTTTGAAAAGAGATTTGTGTATAGGAAGTTTATGGGGAATATTCTCAGACTGGGAGGAAGTAAGGAAAGAAAGATCAGACAGAGGGAAAATTTGAACTGTGATGCAGTGTCAACAGAGGCTTCAGCTGAATCATGGAGCTGGCGTGGGCCTCCCCCCTTCCAAGGCATGGACAGCCTTTTATTTCCTGTCTGGACCAGTCAGTGAATGCAAACTGTCCCAGGAAGAATCATAAGCCAAGCAGACAGCTTCATTCTGCTGAGAACAATTTCTGGGAAGCAATTTCTGAGTCCTCAAGAAGCAACACTCCAGGAACTGGGAAATGAGTGCCCCACCCCTGAGGCAGAATTTAGGTGACAATCCAGAGCATCTCTGCAATGTACAGTTAATAACATCTTCATTTGCACTTGCCCAGATACACTTGAGTTGAAGTGATTGCAAAGTACCCCCTGGTAAGAACCACTGTTTAGCTCTTTGGAGGTGGCTCTTGGGGCCTAGGATTGGGATGTTCATTATAACTTAACATAGCAGCACCTACTGAGAGGGGACTGGCCGATATGGGTCATAATAGCTAAAGAGAGTTAAAAATGTCATTAATATTGTATGCAGCATGGATGAACTTTTTGCCTTAAAAATGAGGAAATTTCTATAACTTGACTATAAGAAAAAAAATGTGTGAATAAAATTCAATAGATTCCAGACTTTGGAGAGTTAATTCATTTAATTTTATTGAGAGTATTACTGTGTATATTTATTGACAAACTACATACAGACAACTACACAGATCCTAAGGGCACAGCTTGATAAACTTGAGTGAATGTGCTTCTCTATCCACTCCAGTATTCTTGCCTGGGAAATTCCACAGACAGAGGAGCCTGGTGAACTACAGTCCATGTGTGTGTGTTAAGTTGCTTCAGCTGTGTCCGACTCTTTTCTACCCTATAGACTGTACCATGTCAGGCTCCTCTGTCCATAGATTCTCCAGGTAAGAATACTGGAGTGGGTGGCCAGCCCTCCTCCAGGGGATCTTCCCGACCTAGGGCTCAAACCTGTGTCTCCTGTGGCTCCTGCATAGCAAGCAGAATCTTTGCCACGGAGCCACCAGGGAAGCCCAAACCACAGTCCATGGGGTCACAAAAAAAGAGTTGGACGTGACTTAGCAACTAAACAATCCAGTACCATATCATGAAAGACACGTTTACCATTGCCCAGAAGTCCCCAGGTGACCCCTGTAGTCCCCATCCACTGAGAAGGAGAACCTCTATCAACCTCACCATGGTTAGTAAACTTGCTCTTGATGCTTTTATAAATGGATTGTATAGCCTGTAGTCTTCAGTGGCTGGCTTTGTTTTCTCTATGTTATGTTTGTGAGAGTCATCTGTGTAGTTGAGATCCATTCATTCTTACTACTGTGTTTGTTACCAGCCAGGGTTCTTGGACTCTTTAATCAATAGGAATTGATAAGAAGCTAGACAAGAAATTTAGGCAGGGCTTTCCTGGAACTGGTGTTGAACCAGAGGGGAGGAAATACAAGTTAACAGTTACCATCGTTCACTCCTTGAGTTGGGGAAAGAGGTCAGCTGATCCCTTTCATGGGATGTGGGTAGCGGTGTGTTCAGGGATTGGGCTAGAGGGGTGGCTTAGGTGGTTCACTCACTCCTTTGGTGGTGGTGTATGCAGGGGGCATGTGCAGTACCCTGCTTTTGCTCCTGACTCCTTAGAAGTAGCAATTGGAATTTTGGTCTTTGTATAGCTTGTTCATAATTTGCCCCAGCTGGGCATGCATGCAGTTGTTTTTGTCCTTTATAGTCCCTTCGTATCCTGGTACTCAAGGAGATGTTTGCGAAGGTGCTAGCACTGCAGCAATGGGTCCCAGGTCCCAGTCTGTCTCACATCCATTCTACAATACCTGGACATTTGGTTGTTTCCAGTTTGGGGTTCTTTTGAATAATGAAGCTATGCACATTCTTGTACCTATGTTTCAGTGAAGGAGTACATACACTTCTGTTGGCCCTTTATCTAGGAATAGAAATGCTGAACTCTAGGTATACACAGGATTGGTTTTCATAGATATTGCCAGTTGTCCAAAGTGGTTGTATCAGTTTGTAACCGACTAGCAGTTCTGTGTGAGTTCTAATCGCTTCACATGCTTGCCACCATCTACTTCTATCCATTTCTTTCATTTTGGTTATTCTGATGGCTGGTCATGGTTTTAATTCGATTTTTCCTGATAACGAATGAAGCTGAAGCATTCCTTTAACGTTTATTGGGCATTGCAGCCAAAAGATTGCTGAAGTCTTCTGCCCTCTTTTTTTATTGGGTTGTCTGGACAAAGGATTCTTTGTGGTGTGACATTGAGAATATATACTTATTAACCTGTAAAGATGCCCATGATAGAGTAAGAGGAAAGCAAGGATTATAATGATTATAATGCAACTGATTTAGTAAATCATATTTTTAATTTGGGCTTCTCAGGTGGCACAGTGGTAAAGATCCACCAGCTAATACAGGAGATGCAGGAAACATGGGTTCAATCCCTGGTCGGGAAGAGCCCTTGGAGGAGGAAATAGCAGCCCACTCCAGTACTCTTGCTGAGGAAATCCCATGGACAGAGGAGAATATTGAGCTACAGTCCATGGGTTGCAAAGAGTTGGACATGACTGAGCACACACACACACGTTTTAAACTTATAATTATATGAACTTGAAGGATAATACACTAAATTATAAACCACAGCTCACTCTGGTTGGGAAGATTATAGATAATTTTAACTCTCTACAGCTACCCTTATTTGTTATTGTCTAAATTTGTTTCAATAACAAACATGGATTACTTGTATTATCTGGGAAAAACAACAAAGCTATTTTCATTGGGAAACAAACAATCAAACACAAAGAGGAAACAAAAGATTGTCAGCATGTGCTGGTTGACTTAGCCATCAAACCTCTTTCCATCTGGGACATTTAGAAGCACTGAAGAAAAGTGTCCTTTCTGAGCATGCTTTGAAAGTTTGGGTTAGAAGAAGTGAGTGCAAAAGTGAAGGATAGTTTTCCCTGCCTAATAGCCGTGTGCTCCCTGGCCCCCGCTGAGCCCAGGCGATGATCCTGCCATAAAGACTGGCTAATTACTTAAATTGCCTTTCTTAGTGGGAGTGAACCTTCCCAGCACCAGTGACTAAACATATTTGGTCTGATTGCTGGAGTCCCTGCTGTTAGCTGGGATGAGGAAAGCACATTATTACACAGTTTAAGGGTAATGTCTTTGTTTACATTTTGCAAGGCAAACAGGGTTACTTCCAGTCTTTCCATCCAGAGTTCTACAAAAACCAGGAACGGAAACATGTGATTCTGCCTCCCTCCCTATCTTGTCCATTCCATTATGTTTGGCCCTACTAACCCATAAACCAAAAATTTAATGTCAAACCAACCCACCCACTAGTACACAGCTTTAAAAATTTTTGAAGCAATTTCAAATTTATAAAAAAGCTACAGGACTTCCCTGGTGGTCCAGTGGTTGAGCATCTGCCTTCCAATGCAGGAGATGTGAGTTCAGTCCTTGGTGGGGGAACTATGATCCCACATGCCATGGAGCAACGAAGCCCATGCATCACAACTAGAGAAAGTCTTCATGCCACCACAAAGACCTAGCAAAGCTAACAACAACAACAACAAATTGCAAGTATAATACAAAATGTTTTTTCATTTGTTCCTCTCAACAATTTGAGAATAAGTTGCCCACAAGATTCTCCATCATTCCAAATATTTTGGTGAATGCCGAGAAGGGCCTCCTCCCNCATCACAACTAGAGAAAGTCTTCATGCCACCACAAAGACCTAGCAAAGCTAACAACAACAACAACAAATTGCAAGTATAATACAAAATGTTTTTTCATTTGTTCCTCTCAACAATTTGAGAATAAGTTGCCCACAAGATTCTCCATCATTCCAAATATTTTGGTGAATGCCGAGAAGGGCCTCCTCCCACATAACCATGATACACACATTAAAACTGGGAAATTAACACTGACATGTTACCACCATCCAAATTCAGGCTTTTTCAGTTGTTCCAATAGTGTCCTTTATAGCCAAAAGCTGTGGTTAGAGAGGTACACATTACATTTATCACTGGGTTTCTGAGGACTATGTTGAAAACCTCCACCTCTTTAAGAGCTGAGCAATTATTGGCCAGCTCTCTCTCCCCTCCCCCTGTCACCCACCTCTCTCCCCTTCTCCCAGGAGGGAGGCCACAGGCTAAACACTGGGCGCTTGCTCTGGAGGGGTGAAGATACAAGAAGAGGACCATGTTGCTGTCCCAGCAAACAAGGTCAGGCGCTGCATGGGAACTGAGGTTGAGACAGGGGTGAGGTGTCAGAGAATCCTCTTGGAGCAGGGAAAACACCCAGAGAATATCAGCTTGCTGCTGCTGCTGCTGCTGCTAAGTCGCTCCAGTCAGCTTAGCCCTGCATAAAATTTCCTATCTCCACTGCTTTCTCTTCTCTATACACTGTAGTTCCCCCTTATCCACAAGAGATAGTTCTAAGACCCCCCCTGGATGCTGGAAACCATGGATAGGGCTGAACTCTACCATATGCTATGTTTTTCCTTATAGTAACAGTCCTCTGTTTGCGAGACAAAAGTCCACCTCCAGCTGGGACACCACAGGACTGTAGGAAACTTCATTATGTTACTCAGAAGAGTGCCATACTTTAAAACCTCTGGATTGTTTGTTTCTGGAATTTTTTATGTAATGTTGACTACAGGTAACTGAAACTGAAGAAAGCTTAACCACAGATGAGGATAGACTACCAGCTTCTACTGTTGTCTCTCCTTCCCCTGACCCCTACTTGGTTCACCCCCTGCTTTTTATTTTTACAGACTTTCCCACCATTTTACTAAATTCCTCTGTTTCTTTGAAACTTTCTTCCCTAAGAAAACCAGAGAACTCTTAAAAGTTGTTTATGGAAAGGTGGGAAGGCGAGGAACAAAGTTTGCTTTCTATGGCTTTTTAAAATATAGTCTTTATTTTTTAAAGTTATATTAAAGTCTTGCCTGCATGCTCAGTCACTCAATCATGTCTGACTCTTTGCGACCCGTGAACTGTAGCACTCTAGGTTCCTNAGAACTCTTAAAAGTTGTTTATGGAAAGGTGGGAAGGCGAGGAACAAAGTTTGCTTTCTATGGCTTTTTAAAATATAGTCTTTATTTTTTAAAGTTATATTAAAGTCTTGCCTGCATGCTCAGTCACTCAATCATGTCTGACTCTTTGCGACCCGTGAACTGTAGCACTCTAGGTTCCTCTGTCCACGGGCTTCTCCAGGCAAGAATACTGGAGTGGGTTGCCATTTCCTTCTCCAGGAGATCTTCCTGACCCAGGGATCAAATCTGTATCTCCTGCATTGGCAGGTGGATTCTTTACCACTGAACCACCTGGGAATCCCAATTAATATAAGACAATGTATAATAACAACCAAACTAGACTAAAACCAGACATCCTACCTGTTAATAAGTCTACTTTAAGGAGTGAGTAAAAGGGCAAAATCTATCATGTTTTCTATCTTTATTTTATAAAAAATATTGCGGTTTCTTTGAGAGTTGACCACTACTGCATCTTTCTGGGGAGAAGGCAATGGCAACCCACTCCAGTACTCTTGCCTGGAAAATCCCATGGATGGAGGAGCCTGGTAGGCTGCAGTCCATGGGGTCGTGAAGAGTTGGACACCACTGAGCGACTTCACTTTCACTTTTCACTTTCATACATTGGAGAAGGAAATAACAACCCACTCCAGTGTTTTTGCCTGGAGAGTCCCAGGGATGGAGGAGCCTGGTGGGCTTCTGTCTATGGGGTTGCACAGAGTCAAACACAACTGAAGTGACTTAGCAGCAGCAGCAGCATCTTTCTGGCAGGTGAGTCTATGAAGACATAGAAAAGATTTTTCTCTCTTTTTTTCAGACTGTGCCAGGCAGCATGTGGTATCTTAGCTCCCTGATCAGGATGGAACCCGAGCCCTCTGCTTTGGAAGAACAGAATCTTAACCACTGGACCACCAGAAAAATCCCCTATTTTTTTCTTTTAAATTCCTTCTAACTCTTCCTCCTCAGGTTCCTTGGGGATGGGTATTCTATACAAACTCTGTCCTGTCCCACTTGCTGTTAATTTTCTTATGATCTCTTTCAATCCCATGACTTCAACCCTGTGCATGATTTCCAAATCTATGTCCTTAAAACTGACATCTCTCTGAGCTCAGGGTTGCACTTCTAATTGCCTGTCAAACTCAACCAAACTTCCTAGTGATGTTTTATACCCTGAGAACAACTCAGCCTACCAACTTCTGATGTTATTTTTATCTTTCTGCATTAATCCCCACATCACTTCTTTCTTCAGCATTTAATAAACATATATTACCTTTTCTGTTTCTATCCTAGTGCATTAAAATTTTTTTTTAATTCATTGTAAGGTTTTCTTGAGATACAGTTCACATGCAAAAAATTCAACCAGGTATCAATTCAGTTCAGTAGCTCAGTTGTGTCCGACTCTTTGCGACCCCATAAATCGCAGCACTCCAGTCCTCCCTGTCCATCCCCAACTCCCAGAGTTCACTCAGACTCATGCCCAGCGAGTCAGTGATGCCATCCAGCCATCTCATCCTCTGTCATCCCCTTCTCCTCCTGCCCCCAATCCCTCCCAGCATCAGGGTCTTTTCCAGTGGGTCAACTCTTCGCGTGAGGTGGCCAAAGTACTGGAGTTTCAGCTTTAGTATCATTCCTTCCAAAGAAATCCCAGGGCCGATCTCCTTCAGAATGGACTGGTTGGATCTCCTTGCAGTCCAACAGACTCTCAAGAGTCTTCTCCAACACCACAGTTCAAAAGCAGCAATTCTTCAGCACTCAGCCTTCTTCACAGTCCAACTCTCACATCCATACATGACTACTGGAAAAACCATAGCCTTGACTAGACGGACCTTAGTCAGCAAAGTAATATCTCTGCTTTTGAATATGCTATCTAGGTTGGTCATAACTTTTCTTCCAAGGAGTAAGTGTCCTTTGATTTCATGGCTGCAGTCAGCATCTGCAGTGATTTTGGAGCCCAGAAAGATAAAGTCTGACACTGTTTCCACTGTTTCCCCGTCTATTTCCCATGAAGTGATGTTCAATTATTTTTTGCAAATGGAGAGAGTCGTGCAACTATCTAGTTTTAAGACATTTCCATCAACCCAAAAAGTTCCCTTGTATCCATTTGCAGTTATTTCTCACTCTAACCTCAGACTCAGGCAAGCAGTGATCTGCTTTAGTTCTATAGATTTGCCTTTTCTAGAAATGCCATATAAATGGAACCATACAATGTTGTCTTTTGTGTCTGGCTGTTTTCATTTAGGATAATGACTTTGAGTTTAATCCATGTTGCAGTATCGGTAGATTGTTCTCTTTTAGTGCTAACTAGCATTTCACTCGGATAAGGCAATGGCACCCCACTCCAGGACTCTTGCCTGGAAAATCCCATGGATGGAGGAACCTGGACGGCTGCAGTCCATGGGGGTCACTGAGGGTCGGACACGACTGAACGCTTTCACTTTCACTTTTCACTTTCACGCATTGGAGAAGGAAATGGCAACCCACTCCAGTGTTCTTGCCTGGAGAATCCTAGGGATGGGAGAGTCTGGTGGGCTGCCACCTTTGGGGTTGCACAGAGTCGCACACGACTGAAGCGACTTAGCAGCAGCAGCAGCAGCATTTCACTGTACAGATAGACCACACTTAGTGTATCTATCTGCCAATTGATGGAATTTGGTTGATTTCCAGTTTTTGCTTGTTATGAATAATGCTACTTTGAATAGTCACATGTAAGTCTTCTTGTAGACATATGCCTGCCTTTGTTCCTTTCCACTATTTAGAAATACAATTGCTATATTATTTATAAAGTGTATCTTCAACTTTTTAAGAACTTTCCAACCATTCCCCTAAGTGTATCATTTTAGAATCTTGCCAACACTTGATGTTGTCAGTCTTTTGACTGTATTTCTTGTCATAAGTGGGTAGTAGTAGTATCTTATTGTGATTTTAATTTGCATTTTACTAATGAGTAATGATATTGAGCCATTCATATGTTTTCTTGGGTGATACGTCTACTAAAGTTATTTGCATATTTTAAAATTGCCTTCTAATTATTGAACTGTAAGAATTTTTTGCTTGATCTGGATACAGATCCTTTATCAGATACATGATTTGCAGATATACTTCCTGTGGTTTATCTTTTCGTTTTCTTGTTGATACTTTTTGAAAAGTGAAAGCTCTAAATTTTGTTGAAGTGCAATTTGTCAGTATTTTCTTTTATGAATCATGTTTTGGTGTCAATTCTGAGTTTTATGCATAACCCAAGACCACAAAAATTTTATCCTGTGCTTTCTTTTAGACATTTTATGCTTTGACCTCTACACTGAAGGCTATGATCTGTCTATTAATTGCTGTGTCCCCTGTGAGATAAGGACTAAATTTATTATTTATAATTGCACATGCCTATGCATTAGTTAGCACTGTTTGTTGAGAAAAGCTATCTTTTCTACAGCAAATTATCTTGGCATCTTTCTTTTTTGAAACTAAATTGTAGGGTGATATTTCTGTACTCTTTATTCTGTTTCATTGATTAATATATCCATCTTTATACCAATACTATTTGGTAATTTCATAATAAGTTTTGATATGAGGTAATATGAATCTTTTAATTTTGCTTTTCTTATTCAAACTTCTATTGGCATGTCTAGATCCTTGTATTTTCATATACAGTTTAGGATCAATTTACTAGTTTCTATAAAACAGCCCTGGTCTATTTGGAGAAGGATTGCATTTGAACATATAAATCAATTTGGGCAGAACTGCCATCTTAAAAATACTGTTTTCCAACCTGTGAATATGATATGTGTCTCCATTTATTGAAATCTTTTAAAAGCATTGTTTTGAAGTTCTCAGTGTATGGGTCTTATCCTTATTTTGTTAGTCTTTTGCTTATTATTAGTATTTTTGCTTATTTGCTTATTTGTTAGTATTATTTCTTGCTCAAACCTATTCGTGGGTAAAGGCTTCAGTAGCTTTTTAAACAGACGTGGTAAGAACAGACATCCTTGTCTTGCTCCTGATCTTGTTGGGGGGCGGTGGCAGGAAGACTTCACTCTTTCACCATTAAGTATAACACAGTAGTAGGATTTTTTAGAAGCTCTTTGTCAGGTTTAAGAAGTTCTGAATTCTGTCTACTTTGTCAAAATTTCTTTTGTTGCTTGTATTTTAATCATGAATGGGTGTTGAATTTTGCCAAAAGTTTTTCCTATAGCTGCTGAGATGATCATGTGCTTTTTTTTTTTTTTTTGGTCCTTCAATTCTATTAATCTGCTTTATAATATTAATTGATTTTTAGATGTTAAACCAACCTTATTCTCCTGAGGTAATTCCCACTTGGTCATGTGTATAATTAAAATACATGTATTTATGTATTTAGTTATCTAATACTCTTTTTATAACTTGTATTTCAATTTTCATGAGGGATTTTGGTCTTTAGTTTTCTCTGCTTCTAACATCTTTGTGTTTAATATCTTGATGATAACACTGGACTCATAGAATGAGTTGTGAAGTGTTCGTTCTTCATTCACTGCTATAGGTTGAGTGTGTCCCTTCCTCAGATTCATGTGCTGAAGTACCAATCACTAATACTTCAGATTATGACCTGATTTGGAGATAGGGTCTTCACAGAGGTAATCAGTGAGATTATTAGAAAGAAGGTGTGTTCGTCCCTCAGTCTTGTCTGACTCTTTGCGACCTTGTGGACTGTAGCCCACCAGACTCCTCAGTCCATGGCATTCTCTAGGCAAGAATACTGGAGATTATTAGTGTGGGCCCTAATTTAATATGATTGGTGTCCTTATAAGATGAGGAAATTTGGACAGAGGGAAGACAAATGGTGACTCCTGCCATGAAATGAAAAGACACTTGCTCCTTGGAAGAAAAGTTATTACCAACTAGATAGCATATTCAAAAGCAGAGACATTACTTTGCCAACAAAGGTCCCTCTAGTCAAAGCTATGTTTTTTCCAATCATGTATGGATGTGAGAGTTGGACTATAAAGAAAGCTGAGTGCCAAAGAATTGATGCTTTTGCACTGTGGTGTTGGAGAAGACTCTTGAGAGTCCCTTGGACTGCAAAGAGATCCAACCAGTCCATCCTAAAGCAGATCAGTCCTGAATATTCATTGGAAGGACTGATGCTGAAGCTGAAACTCCAATACTTTGGCCACCTGATGCAAAGAGCTGACTCATTGGAAAAGACCCTGATGCTGGGAAAGATTGAAAGCAGGAGGTGAAGGAGACGACAGAGGATGAGATGGTTGGATGGCATCACTATCTCAATGGACATGAGTTTGAATAAACTCCAGGAGTTGGTGATGGACAGGGAGGCCTGGCGTGCTGCAGTCCATGGGGTCATGAAGAGTTGGACACGACTGAGTGACTGAACTGAACTGAAGACAGTGTGAAAACATGGGCTGTAAGCCAGCCATGTGAAAGCTAAGGAGAGAGGCTGGGAACAGACTCTTCCCTCAAGCCTCGAAAGGAATGAGCCCTGCTGGTGCCTTGATCTTAGATTTCCAGTCTCCAGACTGTGAAACAAGATATTTCTGTTGTTTAAGCCATTCAGTTTGGGATACTTTGTTATAGAAGCCCAAGGAAACTAATACATATATTTTCTGAAAGAGTTTGTGTAGGGTTGGTATTATTTCTTCTTTAAAGATGTGATAAAATTTACCAGTAATATCACCCAAACCTGGGCTTTTCTTGTGGGAGGATTTTAAATTACTAATTCATTTTTAATTTGTTATTGATCTTTTCATATTTTTAGTCTCTTACTGGGTCAATTTTGGTAATTTTGTCTTTCTAGGGGTTTATCCATTTCTTGAAATTGTGTAATTTGCTGGCATTCAGATGTTCATAATATTCTCTTATAATTCTTTTAATTTCTGTTAATCAGAATTTATATCCCTCCTTGAGCCTTGATTTTAGTAATATGTATTTTATCTTTTTTCTTTGTCAGTCTAGTGAAAGTTTTCACTTTTATTCATATTTTCAAAGAATCAACTTGATTTTGTTTTTCTAATTTTATTTATTTCTATTCTTCTCTTATTGTTTCCTTCCATGCAATTACTTTAGGTTTGATATACTCTTCTTTTTGCACCTTAGATTATTGATTATAGATCTTCTAATTTAAGCATTCAATGCTATAAATTTTCTTCTAAGCATTGCATTGGCTGCACTCATACATTTTAGTGTGTTTGGTTTTGTTTGAAATATTTCCTAATTAACCTTGTGATTTCTTCTCTGATTCATGGGTTATTTAGAAATATATTTTTCAAAGTTCTGAAGGTTTCCTAAATTTCTGTTGCTGATTTTCAAGTTAGCTCTATCGTGGTTGAAGAATGTATTTTGTATGATTTTAATACTTTTCAGTTTCTTGAGATTTTATAATTTAACATACAATTTACCCTGGAAAATGTTCCATGTGGATTGAAACCATTGTGTAATCTTCTATATTTGTTACTTGGGTGTAGTTGGATGATAGTTATTTACATCTTCTATATCATTATTCATTTTATTTCTAGTTTAACTGCTGAGAAAAAAGATTTGAAATCTCTAACTATAATTAACAAATTATTTATTTATGTTCTGTCAATATTTGTTTCATGTATTCAGCAATCTTATTAGGTATGTATATGTTTAGAATTCTTACAGATTCCTGGTGGTTTGATCCTTTTCTCATTATATTATATACCTTTTATCCTCTAGTAGTATTTTTTGTCTTAAATTCTATTTTTTCTGATATTAATGTTGGTATTTGCAATAACTTTGCATAGTATATATGTTTTTCCCATTCTTTTTCTTTCAATCTATTTGTGTCTTTGAATCTAAAGCTCTTGAAGACAGGGTGCACTTGGAACTTGCTTTTTTTAAGCCATGTTGATGATGATTGTATTTGGTTAAAAGTGTTCAATTCATGCACACTTAATATAATTTTTGATANCAGAATTATTACTTTATACAATCACTTTTTAAAGGAAATTCAGGGAGAGAAAATAATACCTGTTTATACAATCTTTTATATTTATGCAATATTTATAATTTTCAATGCTCTTCATTTCTGTGAGTTCAAGTTACAATCTGACATCCTTTTTTTTTTTAGTCTGAAAATCTTCCTTTATTACTTCTTAGGAGAAAGTTCTGATGGCTATACATTCTCAGTTTTTGTTTATCTTTGAGTGACTTTATTTTGCTTTTAATTTTGAAAAATAGTTTTGCTGGATATATTAGTTAAGAATCTTTCTTTCAGCATCTTGAATATGTCATTATACTGCCTTGTAGTCTCCATTTTTTCTGATGAAAACTCAGCTGATGTACATGTTGTTCTCCTATATGTGATAGTCATTTTTCTCTTACTGAACTCAAGATTTTCTTATTGTCTTTGGCTTTCAGCTATTTGACTATAATGTGGGAATCTCTGTGTTTACCTTACTTAGGTTTGTTGGATTCCTTGAACCTGCCAATCAATGATTTTCAGCAAGTTTGGGAAGTTTTCAAGAATTATTACTTTAAATTACTTTTTACCTCTTTTTCTCTCTTCTCTCTTTTAGAACTCCTAATTCATATATGTTGGAGTTCTTTCTGTTGTCCTAAGGATTTTTATGCTGCTGATGCTAAGTCACTTCAGTTATGTTCGACTCTTAGTGACTCCGTGGACTACAGCCTACCAGGCTCCTCCGTCCATGGGAGTTTCCAGGCAAGAGTACTGGAGTGGGTTGCCATTGCCTTCTCCAAGGGTTTTTATGAGTCTGTTCATTTTCCTTCAATCTTTCTTCTCTGTGTTGTTCTCAAAGGATAATTTCTATTAACCTATCTTAAAATTTATGAATTTCTCCTTTTGTCATCTCACATCTACTCTCAAGCTCATTTTTCATTTTGTTAAACTTTTCAACTCTTAATTTTCATTTGGTTCTTTTTATAGTTTATATTTCTCTTTTAAGATTTTCTATTATCAGTTGTTATAATTATATTTCCCTTTAATTCTTTTAACATAAATTTTTTCCCTTTAATTCTTTGTGCAGAGTTTTAATACCTGCTTTGATGTCTTTGGTATTTTTAATATCTGGGCACAGTCAGAATTAATTTGTACTGACTGCTTTTACTCCTGACCATGATCACACTTTTCTATTACTATGTTTCATAATTTTTGTTGAGATCTGACATCTTAGATAATACATTGATTTTCCCTCTGAGGTTTCTGATTATAACCCGTAAGATTCTCTTTTCTTTCTTTCTTTTTTTTTTTTTCATACTTTTCCTGTAAATGGTAGTCTATTTGTGAATGTGGCCACTGATGTCTTTTTTTTTATTTTAATTTTTTTGGCCTGACTTCCTTGGGGTCACCACAGTGTCTGCTTAGTGATCAACCAAAGATTTAGGCAGAAGTTGTGCTCACCTATCTTGAGTCTGTAAATATTCTTTCTCTGCTAATCAATCTGTTTGTGGATTGAAGAGTACATTCAAAGTTAAGCCAGTTTTCAAGTCTGCCTTGCCTTTCACTTTACAGCAAGCTCTCTCACGTCTCCCCTGCTCACGTGTAGTTCCCTACTTAGTGAAAGATACGTGGAGCATTTACTTAGCCCTCTTAAAACTTTCTCATTTCTAGGATCTTCTGATAAACTCTTTGGCTGGCCTGCCACTTGCCCTAAATGAAACCACAACTGCAGACTAGCAAATCTGTAAGTTTTCTCCATTCAGTCTTTCTTTTTTCTTTTTCTTATTGTTTCACTACTTTAGCTAACAAAACTACTAGTAAGGAGGCCTCCCCAATGGCTCAGCAGGTAAAGAAGTGTGAATGGGAAAGTGAAAGTGTTAGTCCTCCAGTCCTGTCCAACTCTTTGTGATCCCATGAACTGTAGCCCGCCAGGCTCCTCTGTCCATTGAATTCTCTAGACAAGAATACTGGAGTGGGTAGACATACCCTTCTTCGGGGGACCTTCCCAGCCCAGGAATCGAGCCCAGGTCTCTTACATTTGAGACAGACTTTTTACCGTATGAGCCACCAGGAAGCCCACAGGTAAAGAATCCACCTGCAATTCAGGAGATACCATTTCCATTCCTGGATTGGGAAGATCCCCTGTAGAAGGAAATGGCAGCTCACTCCAGTATTCTTGCCTGAAAAACCCCTTGGACAGAAGAGCCTAGTGGGCTACAGTCTTTGGGGTCTCAAAGAGTTGGGACAATTGAGAACTAAGTATGCACTACTAGTGAGAGTTTTTACTCTCTGCCCCAAATCAAGTCTGCCCGCCTGCAGCAAAGCTGTAGACTTTCTCACCCAACACAGCCCTGGTAGTAAAACCTACTGTTACTGCCAAGTGAGCTCAGTAGGGGATCAGAGCTCCTCTGGCAAGAAGCCTCAGATTCCTGCTGTTACTATCTATGTTTGAGTAGGTTTTCATGAATAAACACTTTTCAGTTTCTTGGGGGAGAGTCTTTCAAACTTTCCAGGCCACATAACTAGATGTATCATCTGTAGTATGTTTATAGTTTTGTTTTTTAGTTGTTGTTGTTTAAATCCTTAATCCTCCTGGAATTTTAATTTTGTTTATAGCTTGAGACAGAGGTCTTAGTTCATTGTTTCCCCCCAGATGAGTAGACAATTTTCCAAAAAACTTTTAGTGATTAAAGCCAGACCCACTCTCATTTGATTTGTATATAATTTTTGAATGAGACTAATGTTTTTTGAGTTTGTGTATGTTGGTGTAGTTGTGGAAGAAAATGGCATGTAGGTCCTCAAACTGAGTCAACTCAATTGTAAAAGATAAAAGAATCTGTATATGATAAATGAAAGTAATCTGCAAAAAACTTCCCAGAAATTACTATTGTTTAGACTAGATTTGAAGCTGTGTCATGTCTGAATTTGGTCCATTTATGACTCTACTGATTTGGCCTTTACACGTTGTCTATGTCTTTTCCGGCATAAAACTTCAGTACAATATTTTGATTTGAGCTTTTCTATTATCTGGGTATACTTTTGACAACAATGCAGGATCCTTAGCATAAGAATCCAGCAGCTCCTTCTCAGCTATTTAGCTATGAGTTATTGGCTCAGGAAAAGGAATGAGATGGAGTCTATTTTTTTTTTTTAATTTATTGAAGAGCATGGTTGATTTACATTGTTGTGTTAATTTGTCTTGTACAGCAAAGTGATTCAGTTTATACATATACATTTTTTTCACACAGTGCAAAACAATGTGATCCATGGTTTATCACTGGATATTGACTGTAGTTCCCTGTGATATATAGTAGGAACTGTATGGTTGTTTATTCATTTTATATATAATAGTTTACATCTGCTAATCTCAAACTCCCAATCCATCCTCTCCTATCTCCCCATCCTTCTTAGCAATCACAAGTTTGTTCTCTATGTCTGTGAGCTTGTTTCTGTTTTGTAGATAAGTGCATTTGTTCATATTTTAGGTTCCCCGTATAAGGATATCACATGGTACTTGTCTTTTTCTTTCTGACGTACTTCACTTAGTGTGATAATCTCTAGGTCCATCTATGTTGCTACAAATGGCATCATTATTTTTAATGGCTGAGTAGTATAGCATTCCATTATGTATACATATATCACATCTTTATTCATTCATCTGTCAGTGGACATTTAAGTTGTTTCCATGTTTTGGATTTTGTAAATAGTGTTGCACTGAACATTGGGGTGCATGTATCTTTTCGAGTTACAATTTTTTCTGGATATATCCCCACGAGTGGGATTGCAGGATCATACAGTATTTCTATTTTTAGTTTTCTGAGGAACCTCCAGACTGTTTTCCATAACAGCTGTACAAGTTTACAAACCCACCAACAGGGTGGGAGGGTGATGGAACCTATTCCTGATGCTCACTGAATCTTCTTTTTGGTCATCATATTAAATGTCTCCATGTATATAGTAATAGGAAATATTTCAACAGAGCCAGTACTTGGAAAAATTTTTTTCTCTTGAGGGGATAGAAGGATGGACTTACACTGGAGGTTTCAGTCTTCTTTATTTAGCCATCTTTTAGGACCAATGGTTTCTACTTGATTCCTTGCAAATTCTTATGGTCATGATCTTGCCTTACAGAGGGATCCAAAAGAGATCAAAGGCTGAAAAAGAGTGGGTAGCTTTGGAAACGCTTCCAAGTAAGTTCCTGTCTCTAATACTTTGAATGAGGTTGGTCTTAGTTGCTGTTGTGAATAAAACTGAGATATTAGTGCTACTGTATAGTAAGATGGGATGTATCTCTCTTGACCTAACACAGTTTCATTCCAAAAATACCATAACAGGGACTTTCCTGGAGGTCTAGTGGTTGGGAGTCCACTTGCCAGTGCAGGGGACACAAGTTCCATCCCTGCTTGGGGAGGAGCTAACACGCTGCAGAGCATCTGGTCCTGTGCACCACAACTGTGGAAGCTCCTGGGCCCCAGAGCCTGTGCTCAGCAACAAAAGAAGCAATGGCGATGAGAAGCCTTCATACTGCGATGAAAAGTTGCCCCTGTGCAGCAACAAAGAGAAAGCCCCTTGTGCAGCAACAAAGATCTAGCACAGTTAAAATGAATAAAATAAATCTTAAAAGAAATACCAAGACAAAAAAAATTGTCAAAATCAAGTCCCAGTAGAAGACTGCCTAACTGCTTAACTCTTTCCAGGAGTAACACATTTTGTGATGAGATTTGTAAAAATGTTGCTGCAGATGACAGAGACAAATTTTTCAAAATCTTACCGGATTATTACCTTAGACATCATAATATACATTTTTGTCATTAAATTTATTAATGATATCTATTGTAATTATTTAGACTTAGTCAATTAGTTCCAGAAAGACATCTATTTCTGCTTTATTGACTATGCCAAAGCCTTTGACTGTGTGGATCACAATAAACTGTGGAAAATTCTTCAAGAGATGGGGATATCAGACCACCTGACCTGCCTCTTGAGAAACCTATATGCAGGTCAGGAAGCAACAGTTAGAACTGGACANCCAGTACTTTGGCCACCTCATGCAAAGAGTTGACTCATTGGAAAAGACTCTGACGCTAGGAGGAATTGGGGGCAAGAGGAGAAGGGGACAACAGAGGATGAGATGGCTTGATGGCATCACCGACTTGATGGATGTCAGTCTGAGTGAACTCTGGGAGTTGGTGATGGACAGGGAGGCCTGGCATGTTGTGATTCATGGGGTCTCAAAGAGTTGAACACGACTGAGCGACTGAATTGAACTGAGTCAATATTTCAGTGCTGATTATATCACCAGTTCTGATTTTAGACTAAGCTTGTCAAATTCTTATAAATTTTTAAAAAGATTTATTTTTTTTTGTTCATGCTGGGTCTTCACTGTTCATGTTGGTTTTCTCTAGTTGTGGCAAGTGGGGGCTACTCTGTAGTTGTGGTGCACAGGTTCTTATTGTAGCATGTAGGCTCAATATTTGTGGCCCACAGGTTCTAGAACATGGACTCAGTATTCAGGCACATGGTCTTAGTTGCTCCTCAGCACGTGGGATCTTTAGGACCAGGGATCGAACCCATGTCCTCTGTATTGGCAGGCAGATTCTTAGCCAGTGGACCACCAGGGAAGCTCTTTATATTAATACTTATGTAAGGAAAAATCAACTTTTGGCTATGATCTTTCATTAAAGACCCTCCCCTCCTTCTGTGACAATTCTTTGTTCATATTTATAAGGATACGCTTAAGCACCATGACTCAACATGAAATGTGTCCTGGGGGTGGAAATGGGGTTTGTCTCTTATGCAGATAAGTCTATCTCCATGATAATTAGGGACAATTGACCTTTTTTTAAATTTTTGTTTAGTCACTCAGTTGTGTTTGACTCTCTTGTGATACCAGGTACTGTAGCCGGCTAGGCTCCTCTGTTCATGAGATTTCCCAGGCAAGAATACTGGCCATTTCCTTCTGCAGAGGATCTTCCTGACCCAGGGATCAAAGCTGTGTCTCCTGCATTCTTTACCACTGAGCCTACAGGGAAGCCTGACAATGACAGGAAGCATATCATATATAACATATACTCAGTAAATGATGTTATCAATATTATTGTCATAATAATTATTATGTGATTATTATTTTGTGATGTCACTAATGTGAACTTGCTTCAAGGACACAAGCCATCCCTAAATGAAATGGTAGGGTCAGGCTTTTGATTTTGTCAGCTAAGGCCCAGGTAGACCCTAATACAAGGTCACCTCATGTGGCACCACTACACTGGAGTGCTTGGCCCCTACCTGGAAGACCCACCAACTTGACTAATTGCACTGTTATTGTAGCCAAGCACCTAATGCTGAGAGATGTTGTGTGGGATAAAATAGGCCTTTCAGGGGGAGATTTACATCCAGCACCATGATTTCCTAGCTTTGTGAACTTAGCAATTAGCTTCATCTCTCAGAGAAACAAGTCTCATCTGTAAAACAGGGATGATGATACCTTGCAGAATTTTTGTTAAAATCTGAGATAATATATAGGAAGTACTTGGTTTACTGTAAATGCTACATATTGGCATTATTTAAACACTTTAGTGTTTAGTTTAATGACCCCTATCTTGGCGATTTTATGGGAGGATTTAAAGAAAAATATAATTGTAAAGTATTTGGTACATAATATACCCTTAACAGGGCTTTCTTGGTGGCTCAGCAGTAAAGAATTTGCCTGTGATACAGAAGACAGAGGAGATGTGAGTTGGTCCCCTGAGTAAGGAAGATCCCCTGGAGGAGAACATGGCAACACACTCCAGTATTCTTGGAGAATCTCATGGACAGAGGAGAGACTCATAGGCTACAGTCCATAGGGTCACAGAGTCAGACACGACTGAAGCAACTGAGCTTGCACAGACCCTTAACAGTAGGTGGACTCTTCTGTAAATTACAAGGAATACAACTATTTAATGGGCTCCTTTAAGTGTAACTCAGTTTGGAGTTAAGAGACTTGTTTTAGTCTGGGCACTAGGACTCATTCAGTCAGTCAATTCAGTTGCTCAGTCGTTTCCAACTCTTTGAGACCCCATGATAAATAGCACGCCAGGCCTCCCTGTCCATGACTAACTCCCAGAGTTCACTCAGACTCATGTCCATCGAGTCGGTGATGCCATCCAGCCATCTCATCCTCTGTCATCCCCTTCTCCTCCTGCCCCCAATCCCTCACAGCATCAGAGTCTTTTCCAATGAGTCAGCTCTTCGCATCAGGTGGTCAAAGTATTGGAGTTTCAGCTTCAATATCAGTCCTTCCAATGAACACCCAGGACAAATCTCCTTTAGGATGGACTGGTTGGATCTCCTTGCAGTCCAAGGGACTCTCAAGAGTCTTCTCCAACACCACAGTTCAAAAGCATCAATTCCTCGGCACTCAGCCTTCTTCACAGTCCAACTCTCACATCCATACATGACCACTGGAAAAACCATAGCCTTGACTAGACCGACTTTTGTTGCCAAAGTGATATCTCTGCTTTTGAATATGCTATCTTGGTTGGTCATAACTTTCCTTCCAAGGAGTAAGCATCTTTTAATTTCATGGCTGCAATCACCATCTGCAGTGATTTTGGAGCCCACAAAAATAAAGTCTAACATTGTTTCCACTGTTTAGCTGTGTACTTTTGAGCAAAACACTCTGGGCCTCAGTTTCCTCCCTCAAAAAGAGATACTTGGATAAATAAGAAACTAAAATGTCCCTTTTTATACTAAAAGGATACTTTCTAATGCCTTATAAGGAAGGAGCTTTGGGATCCTGGGAAATGTTCCAGAAGCCCAGCTAACACTAACAGGTTAGGGTCATTAACTTTGCCAAATGAATGAATTTGTTACAAATGAAAGTGGAAGCAAAATGGTTTATGCTCAGCCAGGTTAATTCACTGAGATATATTTTCTGTGCTCTTGAGTCCTGGAAAAAATTCACTCAGCTCTTCTGAGCTCTTCCAAAAGAGATTTTTAATGGAGTATTACATGTTTTGCTTCCTTCTCACATCAAAACATTCAGCGTACTTTAAATTTAGAAGCAGCCTTTCTTCCTGGTGTTAAGAAAGCAGTGAACACATCACCTCAATCTTCTTTCTATCTATGAAAGAGCAGTCTGAACCCACCTGCTGTTTTCATTTTAAAATATATATATATTTATGGAAAACACCTTTTTGCTGGTCAGAAGATCAAGTTTACCTTGAAAGAATCTTTCCTTTTAATTAAAAAGCTGATAATGACATTCTCTTCAAAGCATTTCTTTGAATTAAATACCAGTTGAAATGAGTTGGTGGTGAGTGAGAAAGTTTTTCAGTTTGGGGAATTTTGAAATAAATGCTATTAATGGATTATTCAGATGCCTTAGCTGGCAGAGGCATTTTTTATGATTCACTTATTTTGGTATGCTCAGTGCCTGGCACTTAGGAGCTCTTGAAATGTTTGTTGATCAAGTAAAGGAATAAAATATCTTCTCATGATCTCCAATGAGAATAGCATAAACTGTCCTCAGTGTGTTAATGGTGGATTCTGTTTTTGATACAAATTAACTAGGCAGACCACCTGGCTTTGGGAAATTGGGTGTGGAGGTAGTTAGGTTTGGGATGACACTAGCTTGACCTCTGTATAGGCCTCTTCTTTCAGAAGGAGAACAGGATGGGATAGTGTGGAGGAGAGCTTATCAACCCATTGTTGTGGAATTTAGCATTAAGTCTTCAGTCCAAATAAGGCCCGTTGGTCACTTCTCTCAGTGGTTTGGTACTAGGTAGTTAGGTTTGGTGTTAGGTTTGGTTATGGGAGCTGGGGTTGGCTGAAGTATTGGAAAGAAGTGGAAGTCACAAAAGGGAAAAATATGAGACTGAAAATGCTTCTATATGTGGGATAGAGCAAGTGAATGATCCTTGACCTCTCATTTGGAACTTGATGCTGCTCTTTGTACTGGTCACTTTTCCTCTTGAAGATGCCCCTTTGTTACTGAGTCCAAGCGTGTATTGCTTGCCATACAATAAGCCAATAAATCAAAAGATGAGGTGAGATGTTGGGGCAAGGAAGAGCGACTTTATTCAGAAAGCCCACAGACTGACAAGATGGTGGACTAGTGTCCTAAAGAACCATCTTACTTGTGTTAAAAATTCAGGCTTCTTTTATACTAAAAGGGAGGGGATGTGGCTGGTGTTTGCAAACCTCTTGGTCCCTGAATCCTTTGTTCTTACAGCTGCCCACCTAAGTCCAGTCACAATGTTTCTGTAAACCTCCAAATAAGACAGATGTTAGCCTCTGCTCTGCAACTTTTTGTCTCTATATGAATGGAACAGAATACCTTTAATGGTCAGAGCCTTGAGTATGGACTGTCTTGTATATTTCATGCTGTAGGCCACATTCTTTAACAAGAGGTACAGAACCAGCATGACTAAGCACAAGCAATAGACAACAAGGGTGATAGCCAAAGAACAGATCCAGTATGGAGTCAGGTTTGTTTTCCTGTTGGAGAAGACTCTTGAGAGTCCCTTGGACTGCAAGGAGATACAACTAGTCCATCCTAAAGGAGATCTGTCCTGGGTGTTCATTGGAAGGACTGATGCTAAAGCTGAAACCCCAATACTTTGGCCACCTGATGTGAAGAACTGACTCATTTGAAAAGACCCTAATGCTGGGAAAGATTGAAGGCAGCAGGGGAAGGGGACAGAGGATGAGATGGTTCGATGGCATCACCAACTCAATGGACGTGAGTTTGGGTAAACTCTGGGAGTTGGTGATGGATAGGGAGGCCTGGNTGGATTATTCAGATGCCTTAGCTGGCAGAGGCATTTTTTATGATTCACTTATTTTGGTATGCTCAGTGCCTGGCACTTAGGAGCTCTTGAAATGTTTGTTGATCAAGTAAAGGAATAAAATATCTTCTCATGATCTCCAATGAGAATAGCATAAACTGTCCTCAGTGTGTTAATGGTGGATTCTGTTTTTGATACAAATTAACTAGGCAGACCACCTGGCTTTGGGAAATTGGGTGTGGAGGTAGTTAGGTTTGGGATGACACTAGCTTGACCTCTGTATAGGCCTCTTCTTTCAGAAGGAGAACAGGATGGGATAGTGTGGAGGAGAGCTTATCAACCCATTGTTGTGGAATTTAGCATTAAGTCTTCAGTCCAAATAAGGCCCGTTGGTCACTTCTCTCAGTGGTTTGGTACTAGGTAGTTAGGTTTGGTGTTAGGTTTGGTTATGGGAGCTGGGGTTGGCTGAAGTATTGGAAAGAAGTGGAAGTCACAAAAGGGAAAAATATGAGACTGAAAATACTTCTATATGTGGGATAGAGCAAGTGAATGATCCTTGACCTCTCATTTGGAACTTGATGCTGCTCTTTGTACTGGTCACTTTTCCTCTTGAAGATGCCCCTTTGTTACTGAGTCCAAGCGTGTATTGCTTGCCATACAATAAGCCAATAAATCAAAAGATGAGGTGAGATGTTGGGGCAAGGAAGAGCGACTTTATTCAGAAAGCCCACAGACTGACAAGATGGTGGACTAGTGTCCTAAAGAACCATCTTACTTGTGTTAAAAATTCAGGCTTCTTTTATACTAAAAGGGAGGGGATGTGGCTGGTGTTTGCAAACCTCTTGGTCCCTGAATCCTTTGTTCTTACAGCTGCCCACCTAAGTCCAGTCACAATGTTTCTGTAAACCTCCAAATAAGACAGATGTTAGCCTCTGCTCTGCAACTTTTTGTCTCTATATGAATGGAACAGAATACCTTTAATGGTCAGAGCCTTGAGTATGGACTGTCTTGTATATTTCATGCTGTAGGCCACATTCTTTAACAAGAGGTACAGAACCAGCATGACTAAGCACAAGCAATAGACAACAAGGGTGATAGCCAAAGAACAGATCCAGTATGGAGTCAGGTTTGTTTTCCTGTTGGAGAAGACTCTTGAGAGTCCCTTGGACTGCAAGGAGATACAACTAGTCCATCCTAAAGGAGATCTGTCCTGGGTGTTCATTGGAAGGACTGATGCTAAAGCTGAAACCCCAATACTTTGGCCACCTGATGTGAAGAACTGACTCATTTGAAAAGACCCTAATGCTGGGAAAGATTGAAGGCAGCAGGGGAAGGGGACAGAGGATGAGATGGTTCGATGGCATCACCAACTCAATGGACGTGAGTTTGGGTAAACTCTGGGAGTTGGTGATGGATAGGGAGGCCTGGCATGCTGCAGTTCATGGGGTCTCAAAGAGTCAGACAGAACTGAGCAACTGAACTGACTGACTGACTTGTTTTCCTGTTATACCTACTATTTTAGAAGAATGAGAATGTCAATTTACCCTTAGCAGTGGGTATTGCTCTGGGTAGCACGAGGGAACCAGGATCTAGATAGTATGAAGTAGAAGGAAGAGTATTAAACTAGAAGTCATGGCTCAACTGGGAAGCTGTGTGGCTTTGGGAAAATTGTTTAACCTCTCTGGGTCTCTGTGACAACATCTGTAAGGAGAGCAGTTTGAGTAGGTTATCTTTTTTATTTATCAGCATGTACTTTTCTGGGTGGATCCCAAGTTGAGTCAAACACATTCCTGGCTCTCATTCTTGCTGCTAAGGGCTGTAAGTAGTGTCAATAAAAAATATCAACAGGTAAAGATAAAGAAATGACTACTTTTGTTTGCTAAGGCTAAGCAGATGACATTTTAAGAGTAGAAATTCCCAGGACATTTATTAATTCTGTCATCATTGATTTGTTCCAGAAATGTTGACTGGGTGCCTCCTGTATACAAAAAGTTGGGAAACAGCCTTTAAAAAAGCAAATAAGCTCTTAACCTCATTCAGCTTAATCTTAAACTGGGGGTAGTAGGGTCGATTGGGAAGAGGGACTAATCATAGGTAACATTTAGTGAACATTTTGTATTATCTCATTTAACGCTTCCCAGTATACCCACAGTGTAGCTTGTATCCCTGTCATACAGTGAGAAAACTGAGGCCCACAGAAATGAAACCATTTGCCAAGCTCACACTAATAAAGACCCATCTCCAAACCCATCTCAAAAACCCATCTCAAAACCCATCTCCATGTGTCTTCAGAGTTCCAGCATTTAACTGTGATACAATTTTGAGGGAGGGGAACCTTTGCTGGCCACAAACTGGTCACTTGTTTTGTGAGCACAGGATACTTCTTTGAGTAAAAGCTGATCTCTTTTTAGGAGATCTAACCCCACCCATTGTCAGCCCACGCATTTACTGTACAATCCACATCCCTCCCACCATGGGCTTCAGGGAGGAGGTCCTGACTCAGACGTGGGCTATCAGAGCATGTGTCCTGGGCGCAGTGATTGGCTTAGGGACTGGTTTGTGACCTACCTGCACCAACTGGAATCAGTGCCTGGGCTTTTGCTGGAAATTGTTTAAAAAAAAAAAAAAAAAAGGTCTTGTTTTCCTTGGGAGCCTTAGACTGTGGACTGTAAGCCCAGAGCAAGGAGGTGATGGCCCGCTTCACCACCAAGGTGGGAGGGTGCCTGCCAGAGAACACTGGACAGACAGGAAAGCAGGGCAGAGCAGCATTTCCAGACAATATCATTTGAACCCTTGGGTCTCGTTTTGCTTGAAATGGGAACTATTCCTGTACTTTTCACTAAGTAGTACTTAGTGAAAAGTACTTAGTAGTACTTAGTACTTTGAACTAAGAAGTTCCTTTTCTCCTCAGATCATCTGGGTTACTGTTAGTTGCAACCATGATCTTGAATAATATAGCTTCCCAGAGTATGTGGAGAACATTTCTTTCTCTTTTTCTCTACCAACCTCACCTAAACTTTTGTTCCTGAGGGTTAAGAGAGTGTACTCTTTCCACTGAGTCTTTTGCAGGGTGCTATGTCTCAGAAGTCTCTCCCCAGGATCATATATTCCTACACACTAAGTGATGCTAAGCTTCACACATCTGAAGATGGGCAGCTTCCCTGTTGAGCATAACCCAACATCTTTTCCTTTGTTCACCCCAGGACCTCTACTTCTCAGCTCTGGTCCTTTTTCTCATCATGCTGGGACCCTGAACACAGCTCCTCCTGACCTTGGGGTTTCATTGAGAGTCTCTATAATCTCACTGTTGGTAGCAGTGAAGATGGAGGTTGAAGATGACTAGGAGGAATAGCTTCTTCTCTAGTTGTAGTATCCAGGTTCTGAATCCCAGATCCCAACCCCTAGAGAGCCTGCCTAAAGCAGCCCTGGTAATTAGAGCCTGATGGTCCAAGGAGGAGTCCTTCCTGCCTTCACCAGCAGAGCCTGGACAGGGGTCTCAGCTGTGAAAGATACATTATTCTTACACTTGTTAAAATGGTAATATTCAAGATTATTGCAATGGAGTTCAACTCTGTTGCAGTGGAAAAGAGAAACTGAGCTCAAGTCCAAACACAACAAGAACAAGTGGGTTTTAGAGTCAACAAGCAGAGTGAAAGTGCCAGTGGATGAGCAGTTGCTAAGAGGAGACATAAAGGGTAGGGAAATTCTTACTAAACTGAACTATCAGGATTCTTGCTAAAGACCGGCCAAGAATGTAGACACAAAGGTAGTTGATGAGAAACTTGATCAAATGTTAAGGGTGATCAGATACCAAGGGTGCACGGATGATTTAGCATGATTCTTTGCCAGGGCTGCAAGGACAGGGCCCAATAACTAGACTTTGTGGAAAAGAGGGCTCAGAGGAGCCTAACTAAAATTCCGTCAAGGAGAGGGTCTTTGTCACAGCCTTGGCCTTGGATAGTTTGGTATCCTTCTTGCCATCACAAGGTCTCTCCCTCTTCCACTAGACTCAGGGTTGGAATTACAGCCAGTGCTTCATAATGGGATGCTCAGAATGATCTGTTGGAGGCTCCTGTGTCTAGAGGTTTCTGTAACAGAGTCAACAGCTGCATTATTTAATCAAAGCCTTTGAACTCTACCTCTATACATCTGAATTGTGCAGCTCTGTGGTTCTCAGCACTCAGCAGATGTCTCTGGAGATCTCAGGCATTCAGTCCCCATCAACAAAGCCTCATTTAACTTGAGACCATTAGCGAGCCCACACATTGATCCTCTGATACTCTCTCCATCTTTCTGCCTTGGTATTATGGTACCCCAGCCAGGGATGAAAGCCTTTCCATTTTTATGAAAGGAAACCCAGAGACTAGTCTCAGTTTTCAGCATGAAGGAGCTTCACAAGACCTCATTGATCGCTACTCCACTATCTACCAGATGATGTGAGTCTGAGCTCTGCAGGCATCCACTGTAGCATTTGGGTTGGACCAAAACCTCCAATAAAGTCACTCTAGAAGCCTGACATCCCTTTCTAGAAATGAAGCCATCCTTTTCAGAAATATTCTGTAAAGTCTAGCTTGCAGGTCAACATCCATGATGTCTGAGAGAAAGCTCTGATGGAAGCCCAGATTTAGGGAGGGTGGGTGAGTCCTGGGAAGAAGGAACATAGCATGGCAAACCCTATTCCAAGGATAGCACCCTGAGAGTCACCCTGAAACTAGCTATGGATGGAAAGCTACATGTGTCCTGAAGGTCCCATCATGTTGAACCTCACAATGTTTAGAGTGCTCTGCACCCTTCCTAAGTGATTTAGAAAAGATATGATCACTGGGGCAGGTTTTCCCTCCCAACAGGCTCAGTTGAACTCTTCCAGTGACTGGCAGCTGCAGAGGATGGATTGCTCAGGGACACAGGCTCATTGCGGAAATACCAGACTCACGCATTGCATGTGTAAGGTACACCCTAAGGGTTTCCAGGAATGTGTCAAGCAGGAGAGGAAAGTTCTGCAAGAACTGAAATTCTTGACTGTGCAACTTTTGCTTAAAGTTTAGGGAGATTCAGAGCTAGCTAGTGGTAACATCACATCAGGGTTACCCTAGGGTGGCTGCCAAGCCTAGGTCACCCTGCGGCTTGGGAGAGGGGCACTGGGGGGTGTCCTGAGATATGTATTCATTCTTGGCACAGTGAGTCTAAGATGCAAATTGTTTCTCTTCAGGCCCTTCTCCTTTGCATGTTTTCCATCCACTAGATCACTGAATGATGGTGCCAGCATTGCAAGAGGACTGGGCTGAGCTGTGGTGCTCTTGGGAGGGGTGGAGGTAGTCACCTCCATATAACTCCATATCCGGATCCTTAAGAGGTTATATCTGGACCATTAAGAGGAGGTGGCCAGTGTGCCAGGTATGCCTGTAGGGGGCACCACACAAAATGGTGAGGAAAGCGTTCAGACCCACAGGTGACAAATGTCTTCTCCTGGAAATCTTTGAGAACAGAACATGAATGGGACCAGTGAGGAAGACCCTGTCTTGTAAATGTTGTAAATGTCAAGAGTGTCCTAATTTATCTTTCTCACTGGTCTCTCAGGAAACCCCAAAACTTCTCCACCAAAGCCTAAAAAAATCTCTCTTAAAACACAAATGAGATTTGCTGAGGACTTCCCAGTGAGCCCTTACCAACAATTGGCTGCCCCTTCTGTCCAAGGAGGGAATTAGCACTCTGAGAAGGAGATGGAGACAGCTAGATTTGAATGGGAGCAGATGAGAAAATGGTCTCTGCCTGGGTGAAGCTGGGCATGTGGATAAATTAGGGAAGCCAAAAGGAAATGGCATGGGTGACTTTTTAGGGACATAGAAGAGAGATGAAGAGAGAACTCAGACCAGTTTCACCAGTTTTCGGATTCACTTGGGGTGAAACTATTTGTGTTACTTAGCACCAGCCTTTCTGGACGTGGTCTGATGCAGTCTGGAGTCAGAATCTCTGGCCTGCTAGCAAACTGCAGTAGGCCCTGTATTATAGACAAACCTTTCTTTATAAACAAGTAATATGTGAAGTGTTGATATTTCTACCAGCAATTATTTTCAGAATCAAACTCAAACTCAAATTACATTTTTAAATTTAGACTTCCTTTTGAGTTTTCTGAGCAACCCCTCCACCCCCTAGTGTTTTTCATGAAGGTACAAATAACACACACACACACACACACACTCTCTCTCTCTCTCTCTCTCTCTCT
>SJYA01000287.1:135221-179176 GCA_006410615.1 Neotragus moschatus
ATCACTGACTTGGTGGACGTGAGTCTGAGTGAACTCTGGGAGTTGGTGATGGACAGGGAGGCCTGGCGTGCTGTGATTCATGGGGTCTCAAAGAGTCGGACACGACTGAGAGACTGAACTGTCTGTGTCAGTGGTGTGGATTTTGTGAGTATTTGCTCTGGACAGTTATGAAAGAAAAAGTAAAGTATGTTTCAAACATTCTAAATTGACATTTTCCTCCTAGTTTCAGGACATCTAAATTGATCCTCCAATTGATTCTTAATTCTGCAAAGACAAATCAAATATTTAATGCTTAAAGTTGCATATATGTTTTATATCAAATTTACAACAGAGTTGTTATACTCTACAGCATTTTATAGAACATTGGAGCCCTTTGGATAGTCAATATGTTGTGTTCATTTATGACAGATTTCTAAGGATAGAAGCTTAATTTTGATCATTTAATATAGATACTTATAGTTATTTCGTTATATATTGCTGATTATATATAACATTTAGTTGATATCAATTTATTGGCAAGCGTGATACCTGCGGGCTCTCTCTCCTCCATATCAAACTCTCCTCCATCTAGCTAAATTCTGTTTTCTAGTGTTAGTGTTAGGATGAAATCAAGGACTTCCTAGATAATCAGCCCAAATTGGGATCCCTTGAAATACATGAGAAGTAGTGCATTTTCAACAACAGAAACCAAGAAACTGATATTTCTGAGACATTCTTAATATCACCAAAAATGAAAAAATTCTTAAAATCCATCTCTCATGAATTCCAAGGGCTCTCAGGCTTTGGAATCCATCCTTATTGCCCAGAGTCTCAGGCGGAGAGCAAGCTGTGGCTATCTGGAGTGCCACCTTTGGGCATCTCCTGCCTTGCAGTCCCTAGGTTTCTTGTTTTTTATTTCTTTGATTTGGCTTTCTCTATTGTTTTCCAAAGTACCTGGTGGGTGCATGCTTGCAAGAAAGAGAAAATAAGCAGGCTTAGCAAAAACCTTAAAATTGAAATGAACCCACCTCTGAATGTGGGCTGTTTTCTGTGTGGTCACCTTTGAGCTTTGCTTCTATTAATACCTCAGTGGGGATCCATGTCATAAGAAGAGGGCAGCTAGAATTCTTTGTTCATCCCAGAGACAGGATAGGTCTTGAAGATCCCTGGAAACATGGATGTCATCATGTAACATGTTAGTCTTGAGGAATAAAGGGCAGCTGTTGATAGATCTGAAATGGTGGAACCCGCTAGAGACTAAATTAGTGGCTGGTATTTAGCAGTGCAGAGCAATACAAAAATTTTCTGTTTTCCCTTGAAGATTGGTTTGAAGTGGGGGAGGTTTTTATGGGGATAAAAACCACACGCTAGGCTGTAATTGAGCACAATTATTGCCCTGCATGCAGCAAAGTGCTGGACTTGAGACATCCTACAGAATCCCATTAATTTCTTGATTGAGCTCCACAAAACACTGCCCCCAGCAGGGCCAGAAAGAGCTGCATTTAATCTGCCTGATCTTTAAATGAAGAAATCACTGGCTGTCCAGTTGGTTGATGTTGTTTCCACCTAACTCAGGGGCCTTGATCTGTAATCCAGGGCTGTATTGCCAACACACTTTATTAGTGTGTTTATCTGTGGTGGTATCTTCTTTGCTTTGGAATAATTCCACACATGAAAACTGAAGTAGACAATGAAAGAATTCATAGGAATGAGTCAAACAAACACCCTAAGTGCTGCCAGAATACAAAATAAGTCTTTTGTAATTATCTGGTTATTTCAGGTGAGAGGTGTGGAAACAGCTTAAATTATTTGGGCAATTACTTTCCCCTTTTTATTCAACATGTATAATGGCCCAGACTTCAGAAACCACCCGAAAGGCTCTCATGCATCCAGGACTCTGCTTTATGTGGAAGAATGTGGGAATGTGACCATTCACTCCTAAATATCACCCTCAAAGTTTAAGTATATTTCCCAAAGATAACTTAATCATGTTAAAGTGTTCCAAACATTAACATTAAAAATCTTTCCAAAATATTTATGTCTGGTGTCCTGCCAACATACATATAATCCATGGGACAGAAGTTAATTTTTACTGATTAAATTTGTCCAAACTTCCAGGGTCATTGCCTTAATCATTAAATCTCACAGTTCAGGCTATCACTGTGAATAGGAGTGGGATGAATGCATATTATCTGCAAAATTTTGTTGGAAGAGGCACTTTTAAAGCAATCAAGCCTACATATTAGCTTTTTGTTTCCTACTAGATCTCTTTTGCATAGAAGGCAATGGCACCCCTCTCCAGTACTCTTGCCTGGAAAATCCCATGGATAGAGGAGCCTGGTGGGCTGCAGTCCATGGGGTCGCGAACAGTCGGACACGACTGAGCGACTTCACTTTGACTTTTCACTTTCATGCATTGGAGAAGGAAATGGCAACCCACTCCAGTGTTCTTGCCTGGAGAATCCCATGGACGGGGCAGCATGGTGGGCTGCCATCTATGGGGTCACACAGAGTCGGACACGACTGAAGCGANATCTTTCCTTTTCTCCTTTGCCTTTCACTTCTCTTCTTTTCTCAGCTATTTCTAAGGTCTCCTCAGACAACCATTTTGCCTATTTGCATTTCTTTTTCTTGGGGATAGTCTTGATCACTGCCTCCTGTACAATGTCACAAACCTCCATCCATTGTTCTTCAGGCACTCTGTCTATCAGATCTAATCCCTTGAATGTATTAGTCACTTCCACTGTATAACTATAAGTGATTTGATTTAGGTCATACCTGAATGGGCTTGTGTTTTTGGAATTGGGTTCTTGCTATGATCAGTGCATTCCCTGGGCAAAGCTCTATTAACCTTTCCCTGCTTCATTCTGTACTCCAAGGCTAAATCTGAATGTTACTCTAGATGTTTCTTGACTTCCAAAAACACAAGAGAAGACTTTACACATGGAGATCACCAGATGCCCAACACCGAAACCAGACTGATTATATTCTTTGCAGCTGAAGATGGAGAAACTCTATACAGTCAGCAAAAACAAGACTGGGAGCTGGCCGTGGCTCAAACTCATATTGCCAAATTCAGACTTAAGTTGAAGAAAGTGGGGAAAACCACTAGACCATTTANTGGAGATCACCAGATGCCCAACACCGAAACCAGACTGATTATATTCTTTGCAGCTGAAGATGGAGAAACTCTATACAGTCAGCAAAAACAAGACTGGGAGCTGGCCGTGGCTCAAACTCATATTGCCAAATTCAGACTTAAGTTGAAGAAAGTGGGGAAAACCACTAGACCATTTAGGTATGACCTAAGTCAAATCCCTTATGATTATACAGTGGAAGTGACAAATAGATTTAAGGGACTAGATCTGATAGAGTGCCTGATGAACTATGGATGGAGGTTCGTGACATCGTATAGGAGACAGGGATCAAAACCATCCCCAAGAAAAAGAAATGCAGAAAAGCAAAATGGCTGTCTGAGGAGGCCTTAAAATAATTGAGAAAAGAAGTGAAAAGCAAATGAGAAAAAGCAAGATATATCCATTTGAATGCAGAGTTTCAAAGAATAACAAGGAGAGATAAGAAAGCCTTCCACAGCAATCAATGCAAAGAAATAGAGGAAAACAATAGAATGGGAAAGAGTAGAGATTTCTTCAAGAAAATTAGAGATACTGAGGGAATATTTCATGCAAAGATGGGCTCAATAAAGGACAGAAATGGTATGGACCTAATAGAAGCAGAAGATAAAAAGAAGAGGTGGCAAGAATACAGAGAAGAACTGTACAAAAAAGATCTTCATGACTCAGATCATCACAATGGTGTGATCACTCACCTAGAGCCAGACATTCTGGAATATGAAGTCAAATGGGCCTTAGGAAGCATCACTATGAACAAAGTTAGTGGAGGTGATGGAATTCCAGTTGAGCTATTTCAAATCCTGAAAGATGATGCTATGAAAGTGCTGCCCTCAATATGCCAGCAAATTTGGAAAACTTAGCAGTGGCCACAGGACTGGAAAAGGTCAGTTTTCATTCCAATCCCAAAGAAAGGCAATGCCAAAGAATGATCAAACTACTACACCATCGCACTCATCTCACACACTAGTAATGCTCAAAATTCTCCAAGACAAGATTCAGCAATACATGAACTGTGAAATTCCAGACGTATAAGCTGCTTTTAGAAAAGGCAGAGGAACCAGAGATCAAATTGCCAACATCCACTGGATCATGGAAAAAACAAGAACATTCCAGAAAAACTTCTATTTCTGCTTCATTGTCTATGCCAAAGCTTTTGACTGTGTGGATCACAGTAAACTGTAGAAAATTCTTCAAGAGTGGGAATACCAGACCATCTGACCTGCCTCTTGAGAAACCTTTATGCAGGTCAGGAAGCAAGTGTTAGAACCGGAGATGGAACAACTGACTGGTTCCAAATAGGAAAAGGAGTAAGTCAAGAGTTTATATTGTCACTATGCTTATTTAACTTATATGCAGAGTACATCATGAGAAACTCTGGCCTGAGTGAAGCACAAGCTGGAATCCAGATTACCAGGAGAAATATCAATAACCTCAGATATGCATATACCATCCTTATGGCGGAAAGTGAAGAAGAATTAAAAAGCCTCTTGATGAAAGTGAAAGAGGGGAGTGAAAAAGTTGAATTAAAGCTCAAAATTCAGAAAACTAAGATCATGGTATCTGGTGCTATTACTTCATGGCAAATAGATGGAGAAACAGAGGAAACAGTGTCAGACTTTTTGAGCTCCAAAATCACTGCAGATGGTGATTGCAGCCATGAAATTAAAAGACACTTACTCCTTGGAAGTAAAATTATGACCAACCTAGACAGCATATTCAAAAGCAGAGACATTACTTTGCCAAGAAAAGTCCATCTCGTCAAAGCTATGGTTTTGTATGTAGTCATACATACATGTAGTCATGTATGGATGTGACTGCTGCTGCTAAGTGGCTTCAGTCATGTCCAATTCTGTGCGACCCCATAGATGATAGCTCATCAGGCTCCCCCATCCCTGGGATTCTCCAGGCAAGAACACTGGAGTGGGTTGCCATTTCCTTCTCCAATGCATGAAAGTTGAGATTAGGTCCCAACATAAACCCAAAAGTTGCTGGGGCTGGTACAGTTGAAGATGAGGGCAAAAAGGACCCCCCTCTGTCCTCAATTAGAGCCCACTAAATTCCCTTTCTTAGACATCCAAGAATGATCACGTTGGAGCAGTGACACTTTGAGACTATCCAGTTACTCAAAAGTAAGACTAAACCTAGAAGGGTGACGCATGACATGGAACTGGAGGGCACCAGGGCTCCCTATCTATACCCTGGGTGCTGAATATGAAGACTTCGACTCTCTGTGGGGTCAAAGGCTCGGTTGCCAGGGGCTCGGTGGGCTTTGCTCAGCATGGCCAGGCTCTGTTCTTGGAAGCAGGCCTGCTGGAAATCCCTACTTAGGTAATCCTCTGTATCAAGCTGTTCTGGCTTGCCACTGGACCACCCCTGGTCTCTGCCCAGAAGTGGGTCCCAGCAGCCACCGCCGCACAGTCTGAGCTCTGAGAAATTGATGCTTTTGAACTGTGGTATTGGAGAAGACTCTTGAGAGTTCCTTGGACTGCAAGGAGATCCAACCAGTCCATCCTAAAGGAAATCACTCCTGAATATTCATTGGAAGGAATGATGTTGAAGTTGAAACTCCAATACTTTGGCCACCTGATGCGAAGAGCTGACTCATTTGAAAAGACCCTGATGTTGGGAAAAATTGAAGGCTGGATGAGAAGGGGATGACAGATGATGAGATGGTTGGATAGCATCACCAACTCAATGGACATGAGTTTGGGTAAACTCTGGGAGTTGGTGATGGACAGAGAGGCCTGGAGCGCTGCAGTTCATGGCGTTGCAAAGAGTCATACCCGACTGAGCGACTGAAAACAACTGAACTGAATTGAATGGTCTAGTGATTTCCCATACTTTATTCCATTTAAGTCTGAATTTGGCAATATGGAGTTCATGATCTGAGCCACAGTCAGGTCCCAGTCTTGTTTTTTCTGACTCTGTAGAGGTTGTCCATCTTTGGCTGCAAAGAATATAATCAATCTGATTTTGGTATTGACCATCTGGTGATATCCATGTGTAGTGTCTTCTCTTGTGTTGTTGGAAAAGCGTGTTTACTATGACCAGTGAGTTCTCTTGGAAAAACTCTGTTAGCCTTTGCTCTGCTTCATTCTTTATTGCAAGGTCAAATTTGCCTGTTACTCCAGGTATCTCTTGACTTCCTACTTTTGCATCCCAGTCCCGCTATCATGAAAAGGATATCTTTTATGGGTGTTAGTTCTAGAAGGTCTTGTAGGTCCTCATAGAACCGTTCAGCTTCATCTTCTTCAGCATTACTGATTAGGGAACAGACTTGGATTACTGTGATATTGAATGGTTTGCCTTGGAAAGGAAGAGGGGTCATTCTGTCATTTTTGAGATTGCATCCAAGTGCTGCATTTTGGACTCTTTTGTTGACTATGATGGCTACTGCATTTCTTCTAAGGGCTTCTTGTCCACAGTAGTAGATAAAATGAACAGTATGAAAAGGCAAAAAGATAGGAGACTGAAAGATGAGCTCCTCAGGACAGTAGGTGCCAAATATGTTACTGAAGAACAGTGTAGAAATAACTCCAGAAACAATAAGAGATGGACCAAAGCAAAAACACCCAGCTATGGATGTGACTGGGGATGGAAGTAAAGTTGAATGCTGTTAAGAACAGTACTGAATAGGAACCAGAATATTAGGTCATGAATCAATGTAAATTGGAGTTTGTCAAACAGGAAATGGCAAGAGTGAATATCAACATTTTAGAAATCAGTGAAATAAAATTAATTGGAATGAGTGAATTTTACTCAGATGACCATTATATCTACTACTGTGGGCAAGAATCCCTTAGAAGAAATGGAGGAATCCTCAAAGTCAGCAAAAGAGTCCGAAAAGCAGTACTTGGATTCAACCTCAAAAATGACAGACAGATTTCTGTTCATTTCCAAGGTAAACCATTCAGTATTACAGTAATCCAAGTCTATGCCCCTGCCAATAATGATGAAGAAGCTGAAGTTGAATGGTTCTAAGACCTTCAAAACATTTTAGAACTAACACTCCAAAAAGATATCCTTTTCATTATAGAGGGACTGGAATGCAAAAGTAGGAAGTCAAGAGATACCTGGAGTAACAGGCAAATTTGGCCTTGGAGTAGAGAATGAAGCAGGGCTAAGGCTAACAGACGTTTTCCAAGAGAATGCACTGGTCATAGCAAACACGCTCTTCCAACAACACAAGAGAAGATGCTACACATGGACATTACCCAATATTCAATATCAAAATCATATTGATTATATTCTTTGCAGCCAAAGATGGAAAAGCTCTATACAGTCAGCAAAAACAAGACTGGGAGCTTACTGTGGCTCTAATCATGAACTCCTTACTGCCAAATTGAGACTTAACTTGAAGAAAGTAGGGAAAACCACTAGACCACTCAGGTATGACCTAAATCAAATCACTTATAGCTTTACTAGATTCAAAGGATTAGATCTGATAAACAGAGTACCTGAAGAACAATGGATGGAGGTTCATGACATTGTACATGAGGCAGTGATCAAGACCATCCCCAAGAAAAAGAAATGCAAATAGGCAAAATGGTTGTCTGAGGAGACCTTAGAAATAGCTGAGAAAAGAAGAGAAGTGAAAGGCAAAGGAGAAAAGGAAAGATATACCCATTTAAATGCAGAGTTACAAAGAAGAGCACGGAGAAATAGAAAAGCCTTCCTCAGTGATCATTGCAAAGAAATAGATGAAAACAATANATCCCCAAGAAAAAGAAATGCAAATAGGCAAAATGGTTGTCTGAGGAGACCTTAGAAATAGCTGAGAAAAGAAGAGAAGTGAAAGGCAAAGGAGAAAAGGAAAGATATACCCATTTAAATGCAGAGTTACAAAGAAGAGCACGGAGAAATAGAAAAGCCTTCCTCAGTGATCATTGCAAAGAAATAGATGAAAACAATAGAATGGGAAAGACTAGAGATCTCCTGAAGAAAATTAGAGACACCAAGGGAACATCTCATGCAAACGTGGGCACAATAAAGGACAGAAATGGTATGGACCTAACAGAAGTAGAAGATGTTAAGAAGAGGTGGCAACAATACACAGAAGAATTATACACAAAAGATCTTCATGACTCAGATAACTACGGTGGTGTGATCACTCACCTAGAGCCAGACATCCTGGAATGTGAAGTCAAGTGGACCTTAGGAAGCATCAATATGAACAAAGCTAGTGCAAGTTTTGGAATGCCAGTTGAGCTATTTCAAATCCTCAAATAGGATGCTGTGAAAGTGTTGCACTCAATATGCCAGAAAATTTTCAAAACTCAAAGAAAGGCAATGCCAAAGAATGTTCAAACTACCACACCATTGCACGCATCTCACAAGCTAGCAAGGTAATGCTCAAAATTCTCCAAGCCAAAGTGGCTGCGACAACTGGAGCACTAAGTGTGGCTGAGAGGAGTTACCCCACATCCGAGGTCAGAGGCAGCAACCGAGAGTGCAAGGCTGCGATGGCACAGGAACAGCCTAGAGGAGCCACCCCACATCCGAGGCCAGGGTCGAGGGGGAGGAAGATCAATCTGCGTCCAAGGAGCAGTGGCTGCACTGGCGCAAGAGGGCCTAGAGGAGCTATCCCACGTTGAAGGTGAGGAAGGGCGGCGGTGAGGAGACACCCTTCATCCAAGGTAAGGAGCAGAGGCTGTGCTTTACTGGAGCAGNTGAACTGTGAACTTCCAGATGTTCAAGATGGATTTAGAAAAGGCAGAGGAACCAGAGATCAAATTGCCACCATCCATTGGATCATCAAAAAAGCAAGAAAGTTCCAGAGAAACATCTATTTCTGCTTTATTGACTATGCCAAAGCCTTTGATTTGTGAATCAAAACAAACTGGAAAATTCATGAGATGGGAATACCAGACCACCTGACCTGCGTCCTGAGAAATCTCTATGCAAGTCAAGAAGCAACAGTTAGAACTGAACATGGAAGAACAGACCGGTTCCAAATCAGGAAAAGATTACGTCAAGCCTGTGTATTGCCACTGTGCTTATTTAATTTATATGCAGAGTACATCATGAGAAACTCTGGCCTGAATGAATCAACAAGCTGAAATAAAGATTGCCAGGAGAAATATCACTAACCTCAGCTACATAGATAACACCACCTTTATGGCAGAAAGTGAAGAAGAACTAAAGACCCTTTTAATAAAAGTCAAAGAGGAGAGTGAACAAGTAGGCTTAAAGCTCAACATTCAGAAAACTAAAATCATGGCATCCGGTCCCATCACTTCATGGCAAATAGTTGGGGAAACAGTGGAAACGCTGTCTGACTTTCTTTTTTTGGGCTCGAAAATCACTGTAGATGGTAANATTACGTCAAGCCTGTGTATTGCCACTGTGCTTATTTAATTTATATGCAGAGTACATCATGAGAAACTCTGGCCTGAATGAATCAACAAGCTGAAATAAAGATTGCCAGGAGAAATATCACTAACCTCAGCTACATAGATAACACCACCTTTATGGCAGAAAGTGAAGAAGAACTAAAGACCCTTTTAATAAAAGTCAAAGAGGAGAGTGAACAAGTAGGCTTAAAGCTCAACATTCAGAAAACTAAAATCATGGCATCCGGTCCCATCACTTCATGGCAAATAGTTGGGGAAACAGTGGAAACGCTGTCTGACTTTCTTTTTTTGGGCTCGAAAATCACTGTAGATGGTAACTGTAGCCATGAAATTAAAAGACGCTTACTCCTTAGAAGAAAAGTTATGACCAACCTAGACAGCATATTAAAAAGTCAGGGACATTACTTTGCCAACGAAAGTCCATCTAGTCAAAGCTATGGTTTTTCCAGTGGTCATGTATGAATGTGACAGTTGGACTATAAAGAAAGTTGAGCTCTGAGAAAATGATTCTTTTGAACTATGGTGTTGGAGAAGACTCTTGATAGTCCCTTGGACTGCAAGGAGATCCAACCAGTCCATCCTAAGGGAAATCAGTCCTGAATATTCATTGGAAGGACTGATGCTGAAGGCTGAAACTCCAATACTTTGGCCACCTGATGCAAAGAGCTGACTCATTTGAAAAGACCCTGATGCTGGGAAAGATTAAAGGCAGGAGGAGAAGGGGACAACAGAGGATGAGATGGTTGGATGGCATCACCGACTCAGTGGACATGAGTTTGAGTAAGCTCCAGGAGTTGGTGATAGACAGGAAAGCCTGGCGTGCTGCTGTCCATGGGGTCACAAAGATTTGGACACGATTTAGCAACTGAACTGAACTGTTCATGGTGTTCTCAAGACAAGAGTGCTGAAGTGATATGCCATTCCCTTCACCAGTGGACCCCATTTTGTCAGAACTCTCCAGCATGACCCATTCATGATGGGGAGCCCTGCATGGGGCATGGCTCATAGTTTCCTTTAGACATGGCTGTGGTCCATGTGATCAGTTTGATTAGTTTTATGTGATTGTGATTTTCATTCCGTTGGCCCTCTGATTTATAAGGGTAATAAGCTTATGGATGCTTCCTGATGGGAGAGACTGATTGAGGGGAAATTGGGTCTTGTTCTGATGGGGGAGCCATGCTCAGTAAATCTTTAATCCAATTTTCTGTTGATGGGCAGGGCTGTATTCCCTCTTTGTTGTTTGACACGAGGCCAAACTATGGTGAAGGTAATGAAGATGATGGCAACTTAATTGAGCTAATCGGTGTTATGGAAATCTTTGCTGCTGCAGCAGAGGCTGTAAATAATTTATATTTCTCCTCTATTGTTCAGTTCAGTTGCTCAGTCGTTACAACACTATTTATTGAATAGTCTCTCATTTCTCCTCAAGTTATTTTTTAAATTTTGGTGTTATTTTATCAAAATATACATGCACATCTGTCAAATAGTTTGTCTTGCTGTAAAAAAAATAGCGACCCTTTGTGTATCTGCCACCACTTCCTGCTACTCGAGCAAATATTTCAACTGTTGTTGGTTCTTTTGGTATCTACTGATATATCTCTAAGTAACATGCTTATATTACTTTCTTGATTTTTTTTTCTTTCAGTTTCAGCCATTGTTGACTTCTTGTTCAATAAGATAAAGTTTTAGCTCATGATCATTTTTCTGCCTTGTCCCAGTCACACAAAACACCACCATCCCTTTTTCCTCCTGATATGATTCTTTCGTGATTTCTCTTTAAGCTGCATGCAGGATTTGCATTGGTACAACTATGTAATTGCTAATCATATCCAAATCATGTCATAACTGTGTGATTATTTTTCCTCTTTTCCCAACATCTTGTATTGCCTAGACCAAATAACTGACTTTAAAAAATTAGTATAATTTTATGCAAATATTAATATAACCCTAAACATTCCCCCAGGTGTGTAAATCTCTTTCCATGCATTCAAACACATTAAACATTCTGTTAATTTAATCTTCTTTCAGAATCAGACTCTTTCCTACTTTGTTCTGGATTGGCTACTCTCTAGCTTTGGTTGCCATCTCTTAAGCTGCCCTCTTGAAGCTTCCCTTCATCATCTTTGCTGTGTACATTTGAAAATGTTTTCTTTTACCCACTTGACTGAAAATTTTACTGTTTATACAGTGTTAGGTTGGAAATAGTTTTTTCTTTGAATTGTGAAAACTTTGACCCAAGGTGTGCTTAGCTGCTCAGTTGTGTCCAACTCTTTGCAACCCTTTAGACTATAGCCCACCAGGCTTCTCTGTCCGTGGAATTCTCCAGGCAAGAATATTGGAGTGGGTTGCTGTTTCCTCCTCCAGAGGATCTTCCCAACCCAGGGATCAAATCCAGGTCTCTCCTGAGCCTCCTGCATTGACAGGTGGGTTCTTTACCACCACTGAGCCATCAGGAAGCCTTTGACCCATAATCTCACTTTCAACAATGCTGTTGAGAAATCCAATGCCATTCTGAGTCTCATGTCCAAATAATTTTATGAAACTAGTTTTTGAAATTTTCTTTCTGGAAACTTGCAGGATCTCTTTTTTGTCCCTGGTGTTTCAGAATTTTATGACGCTAGTATCTTGCTGTGATACCATTTTCAATCTTTATGCTTAGAATTTGCTAAGTCCCTTTGATATAGAAAGACATATCTTTCAATTCTTAGAAATCTTCTGGAATTAATTCTTAGATAATTTCCTTCTCTCCATTTTCTTTTTTAATTCTGGGAATTCCTGATATTCAAATGTTGGATCTGCTAGACTGGTCTTGTTGTTGTCTCTTTGGTCTCTTTGGGGATTTTACGTTTGGCTTTTCTCTTCAAAACTCCTTTCCTCTTCCGTCATTCATGTAGTGGCACAGATCATCTCCTATGGTGGTTATTGGTGCTGTTTCCAGATATTTCTGGTTCTTCCTCCTTCTGGTGGTTGAGTAGGCAGTATAATCAGTCCTGAAGAATATGTTGTGAATGGATATAGTGTGTGTTATGCCCAGGTTGGAGAATTGAATTGCCAGTGCTCGACTCAACAAAACTCTCTCTCTCTTACAGTGATTAGTAGTGCTCCAGAGGGTGGTTGCTTCTACATTCTGAGTCCTGCAGTGTGGTTGATATTGAGCAGAGCCCTCTGTGGACCATAATGAACAAGAGCAAAGCATGCATATGTTGGGACTGTCTCTTATTGGAGCAAACCCAACACATTCTGAAATCACCTGGCTTCCAGAGGAACCTGGAATCTCCATCCCTCTTGCCAGTAATTTGTTCAGGAATATGGATCTACGAAAACCACTTATTTTTCTAAATTGGCTCTTTTAGACTAAAGGAACAGAGTTTGTTTGATGGGTGGGCAAGAAGGACTCTTCTCTCTCTGTCTTTCTCCATCTGTATTCTATCTATTGAGAACACAGATTCTATAAAATAGAATCCTATGAATTTTAAGGAGGATCACCCTTAAAATAAAAGAAACCAGCCTATATTTTAGAAGACACAGCTAAGAATCTTTGGAATCCTTGAGGAGACTGTAGAGGTCCTGGATCAATGACCTGTGGTGTCTGCCTGGTGTTTTACCTTCCAGTTGTGAAGGGAGCCATGTCTTTATTTCTTGAGCCACTTTGAAGCTGGCCTTTTGTTACTTAAAGTCCAACACATTCTAATGGATAAATGGAATAATACCACCCTCAAAGTTGGAGAGAGAGCTCTAATTAAGACAAAATGCATATGGTAAGAGTTATTTCTTTATCCTCTGCTTCATGTGTTTAAAATTAGCCTTGTCCATTAAAATCATTAAAGGGGAGACGCTTTAGATTAAAGTTAGCAAATGAAGTCACCCTTTGCACATCTAATTCCAGTGAATGGTTAGGTGTGATTTTGCACTGTTCTTTTGTTTATTTAATTACACTCACCTTGTTCCAAAAAGGATCTGAGGTAGCTTGTTATTTGGTTATCACAGCCTTAGAGTTTGGAAGGATTTGTCTAAAATAAAATCACAGAGAAGTCACTAAAGCAGTAACTAGAGTAAATATTAAAATTCCTAGGGTGCTAAGGCTGCCTTCCATTTCCCTATTTCCCTTTTTGTGTTGCTTTTAAACCCATTTCTGCAACAGAGAGAGGAGAAATGTTTGCCAAAGGTCACAAATTAGATGAAGAGCAATATGATGAAGAGTATGGGTTGGCAAACTCTATCTAGCTCATAGGCCAGATACAATTGGTCACCTGATTTGGTACTGCCAGAGAACTGAGAGTGGTTTCCACATTTTTTAATAATTACAAAGACAAACAAAGACACAGGTTATATGTGGTCACAAAGCCAAAGGTAGGTCCTCTTCAGCCATTTATATATATATATAAATGTTGGCCAGAAAAGACAAAACCTTTAATTTAAAGAGAGACGTGCACCCCTGTTTTCATAGCAGCACTATTCACAATAGCCATGGAAGCAACCTAAGTGTTCACTGACAGATGAATATATAAAGATGTGGTGGGTATACACGATGGGATACTACTCAGCTGTAAAAAGAGAATGAAATAATGTCATTTGCAGCAACATGGGTTGACCTAAAGGTTGTCATACTGAGTGAATAAGTCAGACAGAGAAAGAGAAATATCCTATGATATCACTTTACATAGAATCCAAAATATAATACAAATGAACTTGTTCATAAAACAGAAACAGACTCACAGACATAGAAAACAAACTAGTGGTTAGCAAAGGGGACAGTAAGGGAGAGATAAATTAGGAGTTTGGGATTGACAGATACACACTATGGTGTATGAAGTAGATAAGCAAGAAGAACCTACTGTATAGCACAGGAACCTATATTCAGTATCTTGTAGTAACCTATAATGGAAAAGAATCTGAAAAAGAATATACATATAAAGCTGAATCACTTTGCTGTGCAACTGAACCTAATATGGCATTATGAGTCAATTATAATTTTTTAAAAGAAGGTGCAATGAACCCCAGTACATACAAAAAAATTATTTTTTGTCAACTATTAGTTAAAAGCTCAAGCTCTAGAACCAGAATTTGAATCCTAGTAAGACCCCACTTCACACCTCTGAGCCTCAATTTCCTTATCTGTAAAATGAGGATCATGCTTCCAGGCATGATGAATGAAACTGGGTTGGCAGGGCCCTCCTCAAGCAACTAATATAGAAACTTACTTCTATGATTTTTTTTTTTTTTTTTTTTTGCTGTGCTGAGTCTTCACTGTGGTACGTGGATGCTCTAGTTGCAGCCTGTGAGCTCGTCAGCCGAGGTGCGTGGACTTAGTTGCTCTGTGGCATGTGGGACATTAGTTCCCTGACCAGGGATTAAACCTGCATCCCCTGTCTTGTAAGGCATATTCTTAACCACTGGACCACCAGGGAAATCCCACTTATTTCCATGACTTTTATTTATGCAAAGGCATCTAGTACCTCCTGGAGCAGGCTTCGCCCATCCACACTGGAGCTGCACAGGGACCGTTGTCTCCTGTGTGTTGATGGTCCCGTGGCCGGTTTCCTCACTCTGCTCTCAGCTATAATCAGGCAATCACTTTTGCCCTTGCATCTGATCAAACAATTTTGCCATTTCACATTCTCAGACACTCTGTATTTTTCAGACTACTTGTGAAACCCTTATATTTTCATTAAGAGTTGATAATAAACTCTCACAACAAAAGTTTTTTCTAAGTTCATGATTGATGACAGTGCAGTAGGGAGCTGAGTGGCCCTCATTGCCAGCTCAGACAAGAATCTGCTTGGGGCAATCATGGGGCTTCTCAACAGCACCTTGCAACACCAATCAACTTCACCGCCTGCCCAGAGCCATCTGGAGACAGCCCCCTCCTCCTCTGGGAACCACTTCAGAGGAAGCAGCCTGGGTTTGAGATGGTTCTTTCTCTACTGTAGAAGTGGAGCATCCTGGCAGAAGGCAAGTTGTGATAATTCATACTGTCTAGGAATTCGGTCCCTTTATTTTTATACAGTTCAGTGGTGGCAAAGGATGAAAATCATGATTAGGTTCATTCTTCTGTTTTTTTATTTATCTCTTCTTAAAATTTTGGCTCACATTCTGGAGTCTGAATGTCTTGCATCCTTGCAGACAGGGCAGAGAGCGCCCCTCTGGTGGTCTAGTCCTGGAGCTGAGATGTGACGCAAGCTGAGAGAAGCTGGTGGGGCCAGGATCCCACCTCTGAACAAGGAAATCTTGTGGGAAGGGGCAGCTGTGACCTTGTCACAGTGACGCAGGCAACCTAGTGGAAGCAGCATATGGCCTTACCTGTGAACTCTGGCTCCACTCGCTTCTGGTAAGAACGCCTTACACTGGATCCTCCATGCTCCTGGGAGTGCATTCGGCCTCTGCCAAGGCTGGAAGGACCTGGGAACTCTTTAGGGGACTCTTCATTCTGGAGCGGGAGACAGTCATTTTGACAGGAAGTAGGAGGCAAGAGGGAGAAGGCAATGGCAACCCACTCCAGTAATCTTGCCTGGAAAATCCCATGGATGGCGGAGCCTGGTAGGTTGCAGTCCAGGGGGCCATGAAGAATAGGACATGACTGAACGACTTCACTTTCCCTTTTCACTTTCATGCATTGGAGAAGGAAATGGCAACCCACTCCAGTGTTCTTGTCTGGAGAATCCCAGGGTCAGGGGAGACTGGTGGGCCGCCGCCTATAGGGTCGCACGGAGTTGGACATGACTGAAGCGACTTAGCAGCAGCAGCAGCAGCAGCAGAAGAAGACAAGAGGGAGTGGCACCAAGAATGTCATGATCACACACATTTGATCCAGCAACAGTGATGGTAAAGGTGGCAATTTCTGTCCATGTGTGCACAGTAAAGTCTCAGAGAAGCTTTGAGAGGTAGAGAGCTTGACGATCTGGAGCAGAGGAGACTGGAGTCCGTGAGTATGCAGGCTGTCCAGATCTGATTTTGGAGGGGACAATTTTACTGGGGGAGGAGTGCTTGTTCCCATGACACCTCATTGGTCGGGCTTGTGTCATGGAGCCCCGCCTCTCCTCCATGAATGGGATTCCTTGATCACCTTTGTTGTTGTTCAGTTGCTAAATCATTTCTGACTCTTTGTGACCCCATGAACTGCAGCACGCCATGCTTCCCTGTCCTTCACTATCTCCTTTAGTTTTCTCATACCCATGTCCATCGAATTGGTAATGCCATCCAACCATTTTATCCTTTGTCATCCCCTTCTCCTTCTAAGCCCTCTATCTTTCCCAGCATTGGGGTCTTCTGCAGTGAGTCAGATCTTCAAATCAGGTGGCCAAAGTATTGGAGTTTCAACTACAGCATCAGTCCTTCCAATGAATATTCAGGGTTGATTTCCTTTAAGATTGACTGATTTGAACTCCTTACTGTCCAAGGGGCTCTCTAGAGTCTTCTCCAGCACCACAATTCAAAGTATCAATGAAAAGGACCCTTAAGGGGCCCACCCCGGTTAGCTCAGCTGTGGGAATGTATGTCTGGTATTGACCTTTGCTAAGTGATTAAAGTTCTGTCTGCAGTCAGCCCAAGGGCATTTAGATGTGGCAGAAACAGGTTGGAAGTTGGGAGTCAATCAGAGGTGTCCTCTTTTATCCTTAAACTTATGTTATTTTTCAAAAAGGCATTTCAAACGTATTGTTTTCCTGTTTACAATCAGATTTTTATTCATTTGTGTGCCAGGTTACCTGGCAATAAGTGGGTACCAACCTGCCAAATAGCCATCTACCCTTGCTGTTGTTTTCCACACGTTCGAAGAGCAGGCTGAGAATGTACCTTCTGGTCTCCATAGAAAAGTGCTGGCGCTGCTCCCAGGAAGGAAGGCAGTGAACAGAATGAGAATGGGAGCTTCTTATTGTTCCATTCAGAAAGGGCATCACAGACAACAGGTGTAGGGGATGGTCCTGGTAGAAGGCAGCAAAGCCCTCAAACCAGTGTTATGTCAGAGAGAGCTGCCATTTTGCTGTGGGGAATCCTGACTGGATTTCCCTGCCTCTGAGAGTCTAAGACTCTAAGGTAGACCTCACCTTTGTTTTGCTTGCCTGTTAGGCTCCCCTGGGTTACCCTTCCAATGCCACCTCAACTGAGGGATTGAGAGTTGTTGTTGAGTAGAAGGGAAGGAGTTAAAAAAGCGAATTTCTTCAACTTCAGAATCAAACAATCCCTCCCAGTCTTCCACATTCCTTTCACAGCCCCCTGGAAGAATATCATGCTTTTTCTTGTTGATGTACTCACTGAGATTATTTAATGTTTCTAGCATCAGGGAGAAGGTATGTTTAATTTTCTCTAAAATGTAAGTGACTGATAGTCCTGCTTTTGAAGCTTTGAACAGAGAGACAGCTGTTTAGAACTGTTCTCCCAAGGTGTTGGAATTCCTGGAGCTGCTCCTGTTCTGTAGAACAGTCATATTGGAATAAACTGAGAGAGTTGCTGGACTCCTTTGCTGCCAAGCAGCCTTATCACTTCCTTCTGTTAAATTTAATTCTGTTCAACTTTTTGATGCAGAGTTAGTATATGCTAAAACATAGAGCATCACAAATCAAAGATGCTTTCATAGAAAGAGTGGTTGTTGTTGTATAGTCCCCAAGTTGTATCCAATTCTTTGTGACCCATGGAGTGTAGCCCGCAAGGCTTCTCTGTGCATAGAATTTTCCAGGCAAGAATCCTGAGTGGGTTGCCATTTCCTTCTCCAACAGGAATGGAGTAGATTACAATTCGTACACTCTTTTCTTGTGGCTCTCAAATGCATTAAAATGGACCTCAAGTCATCCACAGGGCTAATTGAAAGAAAGATTGCTGAGGCCCAAGGATTTGCATTTCTAGCAGATTCCCAGGCCTTGCTGTTGCTATGACTCATGGATCATACTTTGAGAACAAGAGCATGAAAAAGATTGCAAGTTTCTCTCAATTTCTTTTCTCAACAAAACTCATCAAGTGTTTTGTTTTCCTAAGGGCTTCTGAAAACATTCCCCAAGGGCATATCTTTTCCTTTCACTAACATAAAAATAAAGTTAATATATTGAACATCATGGACTTCCCAGGTAGCGCTAATAGTAAAGAACTCATGTGCCAATGTAGAAGACATAAAAGATGTGGATTTGATTCCTGGGTTGGGAAGATCCCCTGGAGGAGGGTATGGCAGCTCGTTCCAGTATTCCTGCCTGGAGGATTCCATGGACAGAAGAGCCTGGTGGGCTACAGTACCTAGGGTCACACAGATTTGGACACGATTGAAGCAGCTTGGCACATATTAAACATCTGCGTGACTGCTTGCCAAGATGTGGCTGCCCTGAGCTTGCCTGGTTTGGGGACATGGCTGACAAATAGGCCCTACTAGCAGGACAAAACTAGAAGCCCAAGGAAGGGATGGTGTGCTTGTTCTCTTCCCAGCCTAATTACTGGGACGTCCTGAGAATCCTGACATTGTCTACTTGCCACGCCCAAAGCATCTTCTTTGTCTGGCTCTAGTTTTAGGGAAGGTGAGGGAAGCATGAAGGGAATGAAGACTGTTTCTGCCCCGAAGGTTCTGGTGTGAAATGTTTCTATCCTAACCACTTACTTTCAGGCTTCTGTTCTACAGAGTTCAAACTATTTATACCTAACCAAAAAGGAAAATACGTCAGCTTAGGTAACTGGAAAGACCAGAGGGAGACTCCCGAGCTCTTTTCAGATGAGATCTCTATCCATGTCTGTCCCTATTGGCACCCTCACCTGTCACTCAAGTGCCCGCTGTGAGGAAAGAACTGTGGGCGCTGGGGAAGGGATCCTATTTACATTCCAAAGGAAACTGGAGAGAAAAAGGAAAGATAATGGCTTAACCTTTTTATGTTTATCCCTTCATTGAAACTGTTTTTCCTTCCTAATTCCTAACAAAGCCTGTAAGTCATTCATTGCCCACATTCCACGAAGTCTCTGACGCCCCAGTAAGAAGTAAGGTCCTTTTCTCCAAATGCTACCAGCACTTCACTGGGAGGCAGTGTAATCATGTTAAACACCTGGGCTAGGCTGGGCACTGCCTAGACCCTCTGTTTTCCTTGAGCAAGTTACTTTAGCAATCTGTGCCTTAGTTTCTTCATCATAATATGAACAGAATGTGTCCACCCCCTGCAGTTGTGAGAGGAATAAAATTAAGAATATTAAAAGTGCTCAAATGGTGTATGGCCCAGAGAAAGCCCTCAGCAAATGTTTTCCTTTAGTAATTTACTTTCCTTCTGTACACTGCTCATTTTCTACTGTTTTTCTATTTTTGGTAAGAGAACCCCTGCATCCTTCTTTTTATGGGCTTGGCCCCCTTGGTTATGGAAAATATTGTCATTGTTCAATGTGCGACTCTTTGTGACCTCATGGACTGCAGGGCTTCCCTGGTAGTTCAGCTGGTAAAGAATCTGCCTGCAATCCAGGAGAGCCTGGTTCGATCCCTGGGTTGGGAAGATCCTCTGGAGAAGGGATAGGCTGCCCACTCCAGTGTTCATGGGCTTCCCTGACGGCTCAGATGCTAAAGAATCTGCCTGCAATGCAGGAGACCTGGGTTCAGTCCCTGGGTTGGGAAGATCCTCTGCAGGAGGGGATGGCAACCCACTCCAGTATTCTTGCCTGGAGAATCCCCATGGACAGAAGAGCCTAGTGAGCTACAGTCCATGGGGTCGAGAAGAGTCGGACACAACTGAGTGACTGAGCATGGCACGGACTGCAGCATGCAGGCTTTTCTGTCCACTCTCTCGAAGTTTGCTCAAAGTCATGTCCATTGAGTCAGTGATGCTATCTAACCATCTCATCCTTTGTCAGCCCTTTCTCCTTTTCCCTTCCATCTTTCCCAGCATCAGGGTCTTTTCCAATGTGTCGGCTCTTTGCATCAAGTGACCAAAGTATTGGAGCTTCAGCTTCAGCAACAGTCCTCCAGTGAATATTCAAGGTTGATTTCTTGGACAGAAAACAACAGCTTGTGGGTTGTAGACCCACAAGCTGTAGATTTTGTTGATGTCATGGTGTCTAATGACACCAGATGCTGACTGAGGCTCGGTTGGAAAAACATTTGTTGATGGGCACTGCCAACTTGTATCCCACCTTCTCCAGTCTCCTCCAACACCGCACTTTTCTTCCATAACCTGCTAATGAAGAGTATCTAGACTTTTTAAAAAAGAGACATCTTAGATTGGCCTTTTCAGGGTTCATCTTTCTCTCCCAAGACTTCTTGATATGTCATTATATTTACTGCCAGCAATTAAGATTTTAAAATCCTTGAGGAAGCCAAGCATTCTAGTTTTCTTGGTGCCTTTTAAAAGTGCTTCCAACTTCCTATATCCGTATGCCAAAATGTGAATTTTTCTATTACATTTCACATTTGACTAAAAGAAAGACAGATACCTCCTCAAGAATTCATACACAATGTGGAGAAATTGAAGCCACTGTGCACACTTGGTAGAAATGTAAAATGGTATGGATGCTGTGAAAAACAGTATGGTGACTCCTTGAAAAATTAAACATAGTTTTACCACACGAACCTGCAATTTCACTTCTGGGTATGTACCCCCAAAGAATTGAAAGCAAGATCTCCAAAAGATATTTGTACAGTCGTGTTCATAGTAGCATTATTTCTAGTAGTCAAAATGTGGAAGCAACCCGAGAATCCATCAACAAATGAATGGACAAAAAAAATGAGTATATACATACAATAAGATTTTATTCAGGCTTAAAATGGAAAGAAATTTAACACATGCTACAAGGTGGATGAACCTTGAGGACATTATGCTGAGTTAAATAAGATAGTCACTAAAGCACAAATACTGTATGAGTCCACTTACGTAAGATACTGAGAGTAGTAGTTGCCAGGGGATGGAAGGAGGGGCAATGGAGATTTGTTTAACGGGTACAGAATTTCAGTTTTGCAAAATGAAAAACTATCACCAAGAGAAAATGCAGTTTGCAGTGGGGAGAATTCCAAAGCATTTTCTGAAGAAAACAAAGGAGACCAGGGCAGGCAGTTATGACATGAAAGGGGTAGTTATGGGCTGTTAGCATTAGAGACAATTATGGCCTCAACCTGAAAGTCCTTTTTAAGAACACAGGGAAAAAAAGGAACAGAATTGAAAATATTCTTCCATGAGCATCATTCTCTCCAAGCTTGCGTGATCCTGGATTTCCATACAGTGGATTTTAAGCCTCTCGGGCATATCCATAATTTTTGTGCATCGCTTGCTTTCCCAAGTAGACAATACTCTTGGGGGCTGGATCCACATCTGATTGAAACCAAACAAGGCTCTTCCTTTTATTCTTTTTAGGTAATACATTGTGATTTCAAAGCTATGTCAGCATTACATAGTGTCAAAGATCCTTTCCACAATGTATGTATCAGATAGAACCTGAGGAGCAAAGACAGAAAAGATAGAAAAAGGAGATATGTGTGAAAGACTTGGCAGAGAGAAGGATGTTAGTGCTAGAGGCTTCTTTGAGGAACGGTATCTAGGAACAAGGAAGAAAGTATTTATTTGGCAAAGTGAGTTGTATAAACATGCTTTTGCAGAGGCAATCCAGAGTATTTTTCATCCAAAATTCCTTAAAAGGCTAGGCTTTCCTTAAAGTGCAGGCCACAAACAGGATTGCCAACGTGGAATCTGTCATGTCCTCTCTTCTTGGTCAGTAGGATTCAGTGTTTCCCGGGATCCTGGTGTATCAGGAAACTGGGGGTCCCTAATGTAGTCTGGCTTCTGCACCTGTTCTGAAGTGTCTTTGACACTGCTCACACTAGAGTCCCGGCATACTTCTAATAGTAAAATCCTGTGGCCATTCTTTTTTAAAAAATATATTTATTTATTTGGCTGCACTGAATCTTAGTTGTGTTACAGAGGATCTTTAGTTGTGTTACAGAGGATCTTCGATCTTCGTTTCAGCATGCAATGTCTTCAGTTGCTACATGAGAACTCTTAGTTGCAACATGTGGTATCCAGTCCAAGACCAGGGATTGGACCTGGCCCTCTGTAGTGGAAGCACAGAGTCATAGCCACTAGACCACCCTAGACCACCAGGGAGGTCCCCTTATGGATATTCTTATTGCCTTAGCCCAGGGATTGGCAAACTTCTTCCATAAAGCTCCAGAGAGTAAATATTCTATCTAGGCTCGTGGGTCCTATGGTTTCTGTTGCATCTCAACTCTGCCATTATACTGTGAAAGTAACCACAGTGGATATGTAACTAAATGAGCAGGGCTGTGTTCCAATAAAACTTTATTTATGGACACTGCAATTTGCTTTTCATATAATTTTCAGATGTTCAAAATAGTCTTTTAACTTTTTCAAAGGATTTAAAAATGTGAACACCTTTCTTAGCTTGTGGGCCATCCTGAAACAGGTAGTGGGCTGGATTTGGCTGTGGATTTGGAGGTCACAGTTCAATGAGTCCTATTTTAAAGTGCCCCAGCTCATCCTGTGTGCAGCCAAGGTTGAGAACCCCTAGCTTATAACTTTCAGTTTCTCGAACCACCATCCTAATTCATCATTGTATCACTATATGGTACACAGGTGGTTGATGAAGTTTGAATGAGTTTATCTTTTCTAGGTCTTTGGTTCAAGAAACTCAAAGTATAAGATAGAAATTCTGAACTTTGGCTGCACATAGAATGATGCCCTGCATCTCCTTGCTGATGGGTGTTTATTGAATTGGTTAGTAAATAAGGCATCTAGGGAGCAGGGCAGGTTATGCTTGGTAGAGCTGAGGGACAGAGCAGCAGTCTGGGATTCATGACAGGCAGGGGTGTTGAGGGGCTTCGATGGCCATGGACGTGCACCATTCTCACCTCCATTCCAGAGAAGCTTCTGTGGGGAGGGTAGATGGTAGATAGTCATCAGCTGATGTACTTTCAGATTTCATGCTAGAGCCATGTTCTCCACAGGCTACTCCTGTCAACTGAAAAGAAGAGCATGACCAAAAAGTCGAGAGTTATGTTTTATTTGGAGAACAAAACTGAGAACTTAAACCCAGAACAGTGCATCCCAGAGAACTCTGAGTAACTGCTGCAAAGAAGCAAGCTGGGAGCCAGGATACAGGAGTTTCTGCAGCAAATATTCAGGTAATTGGCACATCAAAGATTGCTGTTAATCGAATAAAACCAGATATCTAAAATTAATGAGGGATGTTCTATAGCTCAGATGGTAAAGAATCTGCCTGCCATGCAGGAGACCTGGGTTCGATCCCTGGGTCAGGAAGATCCCTTGGAGAAGGAAATGGCAACCCACTCCAGTATTCTTTCCTGGAGAATCCCCATGGACAGAGGAGCCTGGTGAGCTATAGTCCACGGGATCACACAAAGAGTCAGACATGACTAAGTGACTAAGACACACAAAGTTAATGAGCCTAGCACTTTTCTGTGTATGGGAAGATGCAAGCATCTGGGCTCACTGGAATCATTCCTTTGACATGTGCCTCAGGTCTCTGGGGCTGGTATCCTGTGCTTTGCTCATCCTGAGTCTCCTCAGGGTGCATATCCGGGGTGGCCGCAGTGACTGACTGCTAGATGGAGGGCATCCTGTTTCTACCCTGGTTCCCTAAGGGCTTGCTGTCTGTTGGGGCAGCTGTTATGTGGCCACTTGATGGCCGTAACATCCTTTGTTTGCTGACATGACAGGCAATATTTTAGTTCACATTCCCAGTCAGTATTGAGCACCACAGGGGCCCCAGAGCTGGGCCGTTCCTTCCCAGTACAGGCCCTTCTGGCGGGAGTATTTTCCCCTGGGCGTCCTCATCAGCCTGGATGAGGCACCGCAGTGCCGCCCTCCTTTCACCCCCTCCTGTCTTCCCTCTGGCTGTCTACAGGTGTCAGACCTGCAAGAAGGTCTGGAAGTGCCCCTGGCTATACCTGATCCCTCTCTTCTTCATCCTTCATAAGCTGTTCCTCCAATACACCTCTTCACAGAGGGCCTGGACTGATGTCAGGGAGGAGACTTTGTGAGAAGCACATATAGCGCACTTCCCTCCAAGGTTGGGATTTCTTTTTTTTTCTTTTCCTATCCTCTCCTTATTTATCTGAGGGTAGAATCAACAGGGTTGGCAAACGGCTATGCTGATTTTAACGGAATTGATAAGAGAATTGCAGTCAAGTGTGAAATTTCTTCCTCAGCTGGCAGGTATTCTTGGCTAGAGGCAGCTCATTCCTTAGGGAACTTTGATATTGAACTCATGGTTTCAAATCAAAATTAATTCTTGTTCCATTCATTTGTGCTGAAAGGCCATATCCTTGAGGGAGGTGGGAGGCCTGGGAGCTGTGCTAGGCGTGGCCGTCTCAGGACTGACTCCAGCCAGGATTGGTGACCAGGGGGATGAGAAGCAGGATGGGCCAGGCAGAGAGAAATGGCCCCAGCTTTTGTCTGGTTTCCTTGTCATTCTGTAGAACCTACTGAAAAAATAGATACTAGATTTAAATTTTTTCTCTGGGGGAAAGTGATGGACAGAAACCAGGTGAAAGCATCAGAACTCTGCCAGGCACCTGAGGTCTGATACTAGACTTCATTCTCAAAGGGCACTCATGGGGGACACTGGGTCAGTGGAGAAAGGTGGCCTCACACACTTGATGAAAATGAGAGACTGCAGCCCCATTGCCTTCCTCTCCCCAGGAACATTTACTTGGTTTTGGAGCAATGACCTGTTCCAGCTTCTACTCCCTAGTGAGTTGTGGGCTCCAAGGATGACTCTTATCAGTTAAGGCTCTGCGCTGGTGCAGCTTATAGATGCCACTGTTTTCTTTTGTTTCTGTTTGTTTTTAAGAATTATTGTGTTTTTTATTGAAGTATAGTTGAGTTACAGTCTGTTCCTTTCTGTTGTACAGCAAAGTGATTCAGATGTACATATATGCATTCTTTTTAAATATTCTTTTCCATTATGGTTTATACTAGGATACTGAACATAGTACTCTGTGCTAGACCTTGTTGTTGATCCATTCCACACATATTAGATTACACCTGCTAACTCCAACCTCGCACCCCACCTCCCTCCCTCAATTCCCTTCTCCTTGGCAACCACAAGTCTGTTCTCTGTGCCTGAGAGTCTGTTTCTGTTTTGCAGATAAGTTCACTTGNTCTGTGCTAGACCTTGTTGTTGATCCATTCCACACATATTAGATTACACCTGCTAACTCCAACCTCGCACCCCACCTCCCTCCCTCAATTCCCTTCTCCTTGGCAACCACAAGTCTGTTCTCTGTGCCTGAGAGTCTGTTTCTGTTTTGCAGATAAGTTCACTTGTGTACAGACGCCATTGTTGCAATGAATAGGGTGGGTGAAAGGAGTGGCCATTGGATTGGCAGAGCTGGACGGGTCAAGAGCCACCCCTAAGCTTCTGGCCTCTTTGATGTGCATCCTTCAAAATGCCAGGAGATGAGTGCCTCTTCTCTGACAGTTTCACTCTGAGTCCAAGGAACGGTGTTGATTGACTGGGCCTGAATCCTGTGCTCGCAGCAGGGTGGAAGGGACTCTTTAGCAAGGAAGTAGGGATAAGGTTTTCAGAATGGGATGGGGGGTGGATAAATCTACCATTCTTCTCTTCCTGTAAAAGGCACAGGTCAAAGGCTGAGCCTTCAAATGAGATCAGAAAGCACGTAAATTTGGAAGGTGGGTATCCAAAGTTCAGGTAAATAGGAATGAAAAAACCTGTGGGAAGAGGAGGACAGGAGAGGAGCTCATATTAAGGTTATGATGGAGAGCCCATGCTGAGTGCTGTGTCTACCAGGACCCTTTCACTTAACCAAGAAATCTTACTTAGCAAGTTTACACTATAGAAAGGCTGAAGGTAGAAAGGCTCCAGGCTGCTTCCTGCTGGAGTCTTCCAGAACCAGGATCTGCCTGCCTCCCAGCCTCTCACTTTGCTATCTGGGCATTTTGCTCTGTCCAGGCAGCGCCCCTGCCCCTTCCCCACCTGGTCACAGGGTGACTGCAGTCGCTGTACCAATGCTGGCTTCTCCTTGGGTCCCTCCCTTTTTGAAAGTCATGGCAAAATGCATATAATATAAAATTTACCATCTGAACCATTTTTGGGGGGAGGTAGTATTTTTTTTAATTGAATTATAGTTGATTTATAATGATGTATTAGTTTCAAGTGTATAGCATGGTGATTCAGCTATATATATATAGCTGAATATATATAGATCTATATGTATATAATTTTTCTTTTTCATATTCTTTCCCCCTTTTACCTTATTAAAATATTGAGTAGCATCTTCTGTTCTATAACATTATGTTCTTGTTGGTTATCTATTTTATACAGAATCTGCCACCAATGCAGGGGCCACAGGAGATGCAGGTTTGACCCCTGGGTCAAGGATGTATCCTGGAGGACGGCATGACAACCCACTCCAGTATTTTTGCCTGGAGGAATCTCACGGACAGGGGAACCTGGTGGGCTACAGTCCATGGGGTCGCAAAGAGTCAGACATAGCTGGAGCAACTTAGCACACACACACAAGTGTGTATATGAACCATTTATAAGTGCACAGCTCAGTGGCATTTACACTGTTGTACAACCATCATCACCATCCATCTCCAGAACTGTCTTAATCTTGTAACTGTGAAACTCTGTCACCTCCTAAACAATAATGCTCCTCCACCCTTCCTCCAGGAGAAGGCAATGGCACCCCACCCCAGTACTCTTGCCTGGAAAATCCCATGGACAGAGGAGCCTGGTGGGCTGCCGTCCATAGGGTCGCAAAGAGTCAGACACAACTGAGCGACTTCACTTTCACTTTTCACTTTCATGCATTGGAGAAGTAAATGGCAGCCCACTCCAGTGTTCTTGCCTGAAGAATCCCAGGGATGGCGGAGCCTGGTGGGCTGCCGTCTATGGGGTCGCACAGAGTCGAACACGACTGAAGTGACTTAGCAGCAGCAGCAGCAGCAACCCTTCCCCCAGCCCTGGCATCCACCCCTCTATTTTCTGACTACTTTCACAAAAGAGTGATTTTAACTCTTCTAGGTGCTCATATTAAGTGGAATAATATAGTGTTTGTGTTTGTTTCACCTGTTTTTGTTATGACCCATGAATTAAGAATGCTTTCAACATTTGTAAATGGTTACATTTTAAATGGTCTATAAGTACCTATATAATATCATCAACTTATATTTATTTAATATCCTCCTGGCTTGCAAAGCCTAGAATAGTTCCTAGCTACTCTTCACAGGAAACTCACCAATCCCTGGGGCTAGACTGTTGGTTTGCCAATGATTTTCTGGTGCAAACGCATCTCTCCAGCCTTCCTCCTAACTCCAGTGTTGCCAGAGGGTCTGCTCTGCTTTGCATAGTGGCATCCACATCAGCCTCACTAGAGACAGTAGTCTCAGCCAGAACCTTGGAAAACCTCTGAGCTAGACATTTTATAATACCAAGTTCCTCACAGATTTAGCCTCCCAAAGTCCTCTCTTTCCAGCAAATTCCACACTGAGAATGAGAATCAAAGTTCATATGAAGGCTTTTGTTTTGTTTTTTAATAATTTGATGTTAAAAGAAATACAAAATGGAGCAAATATTAATTCTGTACAACTAGGGAAAGAAATCTTTTTAAAGTGAAAAGGATTGGAACATGCCACCCCCAAAATACTTCTCAAAAGAACTTTTCTGAGCTGAAGGCATTTGAGTTCCTGAAATCCCTTATCTGCCTAGAAGCAGAGCCTCCCGAAAGAACTTAGTTGTCATAAATCCCTCCCCCAGGAAGCAGCTCTAATCTTTCTCAGTGAAAAGTAGCCACCACATCGGACAGACATTTGTCACAAAATTATCAAATCTCCCAACTATTCTCCTAAGGACTCATTGATCTTAAAAAAAAAAAAAAAAAAACGGCAAAAGTAAACCATATGTGTTTCCATAAGTGTGCTTTCTCCTTACCACTTCTTAGAAGTCATTTGTTCTCCCAGAAGTACCCCTCTGTCCCTCTCCATTCTCTTTCTAGACGCCTTTGTAGAGGAGGAAAATATCTTTTTCCTCTACCCTCCTTAATTCTCAGCCAGAGCCCCTGTAATGAGAGACAGATCTGTTATGAGAAAAGCCTCCAGAGGTATTATTTTTTTAATTAATTAACTTATTTTTACTTTTGGCTGTGCTGGGTCTTCAGTCCTGAGTGGGCTTGCCTGTAGTTGTGGTGAGTGGGGGCTACTCTCTAGTTGTGCACGCAGGCTGCCCGCTGTGGTGGCCTCTCCTGTTGCAGAGCGCAGGCTCTAAGTGCACGGACAGTGCACTAGTTGCTGTAGATGGGCTTAATAGTTGTGCCTCCCAGGCTCTAGAGCACGGGCTTAAGAGTTGTAGCACACAGGCTTAGTTGCTCCCTGGCATGTGGGATCTTCTTGTACTAGGGATCGAACCTGTGTCTCCTGCACTGGCAGGCAGATTCTTTACCACTGAGCCACCAGGGAGGACTTCCAAAGTTATTTAACCCAAGTTTTACATGGCATGGGACACCTCATAAAGAAATGGGACCAAGAAAATGGTTAAACTCGAGCATTTCTGGATTTGATAGACATTGGAATGTTGTGGGGAAATGTGATAGACCCACAAAGGGTATGAGCTATGTGTAGTAAACTGGGGGAAATGACAAGCCCTGTTCATTCAGGTTCCAGGGTCTTAGAGACAAGGTTGCTCCTTTACTCTGTATGGGGAAGACACCTCACTCCTCACAGCTTTATGACCTACTCTAGACCGTAGAGTAAAGTTGTGTAGACCTACATGCCATGTCCCACCACCATGGCTTGGCTGGGCTTGGTGGGAAGGGCTGGCAGAGTTCAGAAAAGTGGGATTAAGGTTGTCAGAGTTTTTAACTTCCTCCGTGTTAAGAGGTGAAAAAGTTTCATTTTTGAAAAGAAAATGGATTTTCAGACCCTAAGTATTTTTTTCCCCCTTAAGGGCGAAACATTCACCTGACTGAATCTCTTTTATTTCATTTGTTAATTTACTCTCCTGAAATTTCTGAGTCCCTTAGTAGACTGATGAAGCCCACCACCATTCACATTCAAGTAAACTGCATAATAGTCTCATTTATAATTGATGAATGCACCAAGGGAGCTGTCTTGGGCTGTCCTCTTGACTTCTGTCTGCAATGGAGCCCATTCGTGAGTTGCCTGGTAACAGAAAGGCTGGAGGGAGTCCTCTTGATTGTAAAACCCAGGCTTTCAAACACTTGAATGGCAGCAGTTGGACTGTCTTATCTGAACAGCAGCATTATTCCAGAAGCTCCTCACAATAAACTTTTGTACCAAATTAATTAAAGTCTTGATAATTCCATTCCAGCACATTCCAATTCTGAAAGTAATTTCAGATACATAATGCACAATGGGTTTCTCCACTTAACTTCCAAATGAAACATTCAGGATATTTAGTACCATTCACATTAATCAGCAAAACCATCAGAACCTCAGGCAGAAGAGGCTGACTTTGCCAGGAAGATGGAAAGAAGATCTGTGTGCAGCATGGTGGTCATTAGACTATTCAGATCAGAGACTAGAAGCTGCAGGCCCGCTCACCATCCTCTGGAAGAAGGAGCACACTTTTAGAAAACAATATGGTAGAAGTTGCTGTAAATGAAAACTTATTCACTAGACACTTTGGAAAAAAACCTTTATTCGTTGTAATGAGTCAACTCTGTTGCAATAGGGGGAGAGAGATGAACCAGGGATTTTTAGCCAATAGCAGAATCCTGAGGGCATCAGTGGATGGAAAATTACTAAATAGGCACATCCAGGGTAGGGGCATTCTTGCTAAATTGACCTCACAGGATTCTTGCTGAAGACTTGGGCGCCAAGGGTGCAGATGGATAACCTGATCGCGTATCAAGTGTTGGGAGGTGACTCAACAAGATTCTTGTTAAAATTGGACTCTCCAAGGAAGGATACAAAGCTAAGGTCAAGGCCTAGTGGTGAAGAGGACTCAGAGGAGCCTAAGGAAGTTTGTTCAGAAAGAGTCTTTGTCATGAGACAGCATGGATGAATCTTAAAAACATTATGCTGAGTGAATGAAGTCAGAGACAAAAGACTAAATACCGTAACACTCTACTTATATTACGTTCTGGAAAAGGCAAAACTATTGGGATAGAAAATGAAACCAGTGGTGGCCTGAGGATGGGAGTCTGGGGTGTGATTGATCCCAAAGGGGAATAAAGGAAATTTATAGGGGAAAAGGTTTGTCATTGCTTTTCAGCTATTTTTTGTGATGTGTTCTTAGTTAATCTGAGGCTCTTGCTTCATCTCAGAAGAATTCAAAGGCAAAGTGATAGATAAGAAGTGGATTTATTTAGAGAGAAACACACTCCACAGACAGAGTGTGGCCCTTCTCAGAAGATGAGAGCTTTGAAATATGGCGTGCTTAGTTTTTATAGGCTGGGTAATTTCATAGGCTAATGAGTGGGAGGATTAATCCAGTTATCTTGGAGGAAAGGGTAGAGATTTCCAGGAATTGGGCCACCACCCACTTTTCGGCCTTTTATGGTCAGCCTCAGAACTGTGATGGCACCGGTGAGCGAGTCAGTCTGCTTGGTAGTGTATCATTAATACCCTGAGCATGTAATGAGGCTCGGGTTCTATTGGAAGCCAGGTCTTCTGCCGTCTTGGATCTAGTGAATGCTAGCCATCTTTTTGTCCTGTCCTAAAGCCATTCACTCTTCAAAGGCTGTGCCCTGTTTCTCTCCCTCCTGTTTTAGTGGAATAATGAAAAGTGGACTCAACAAGAAATTGGAAGGTGAAAGTCTTGAGAAGAATTTTCAGTAAAGGTCATTCTGTGTGAGAAGAAAGGAACTAAGGAGACCACAGAAGCTTTACTCTTCTGGACAGTCTAGCGCACTGAAGAGCCTCCTCTGCTTGTGTAGACTGTTGTGGCCTTGTCTACAGATGTCCGAGCTCTCACATCCCGCCAGATCTGGGCTCCGTGTTCTGGTCACATACGTATGATCAGGCATTGTCTGCCAGAAGCCGTGTTACTTTGTTCACCATAGGAGGTGGCTGGCTGGGCTACCCTGGGTTGCCATGCAAGCTGGAGGCAAATAAAAGCTCCAAGGAATGGCAGGGCCTCACCCCAGGTTTTCCTAACACTAGCATCTCACAGCAGTGCCTCCGTTGTCTGGCCCTGTCCTCTCTTCCATTTTGCAAATCTCCTCTTCCCTGTTTTCTCTGCCATTTATCCAACTACCTAGTTCTTTCTTCCCAAGTCTAGCTTATTCCATTTATCTTTATGGTCCAGTATCCAACTCCCAATACTTTTGTAAATATGTGTCTGAAGCCCCTGTAAACTCTAAAAATCTGATGTATTTCCTTTCAGAAACCCACGGGTGCCCTCTGTCCTCTTTTTACAATTCCCTCATCAATAAGGCACAGGCAGGGCACCAAGTGATGAATCTGCCCTGCTGAAATTAGATTCTGACTTGGAGAGAGGCCACAGAGGACAGGTCCCATAAAGTTAAGTGGAAGGCAAGTGAAGTCACCTCTTTAACCTGGCTCTGAGAACCTGGGACCCAGAGCTTCGGGGTCAGGGACTCTGCCATCAAGTGAGGCTATTGCGATGTGTTATTAATATGCTAAGGGTCAGGCTAAAAACCAACAATGGAAANGATTCTGACTTGGAGAGAGGCTACAGAGGACAGGTCCCATAAAGTTAAGTGGAAGGCAAGTGAAGTCACCTCTTTAACCTGGCTCTGAGAACCTGGGACCCAGAGCTTCGGGGTCAGGGACTCTGCCATCAAGTGAGGCTATTGCGATGTGTTATTAATATGCTAAGGGTCAGGCTAAAAACCAACAATGGAAACAGGCCTGATTTGCTTCTCACAGATGTTCGAGTTGCCTCCAGCAAGAATAGTGGGGAACTGAGAGCAACAGATGCTCTAGCATCTCCAGAGCAGCTCTTGGCTCCCTGAATCCACCAGGGAAGACCTATGCCCAGTTTGGGGTGTGTGTGTGTGTGTGTGTGTGTGTGTGTGTGTGTGTGTGTGTATGCTCAGTTGCTCAGTCGTGTCCGACTCTTTGTGACCCCATGGATTGTAGCCCGTTAGGCTCCTCTGTTCATGGAATTTTTCAGGCAAGAATACTGGTGTGGATAGCCATTCCCTTCTCCGGGGGATCTTCCTGAAGCCCGTGCACAGTTTTGGAACAATGCTTAATAGCCCTACCCTTTTTTCCTTCCGGTAGGTCCTGCCTTTAGCTCACCTACCTGCTTCTGACCCCCTGACCTGGGCCTGACCTTCAGGAAGATGTGCTCCAGACCACACACCTGGTTTTAAGCTTCAGGTTCTTGTTGGTCGCTGTCCTCTCCCTCCGTTTGCAGGTTCCTTTGTGCCGGTCATGTATCTCTGAAATCAGAGTATAAATGAGTCTTCATAGCTCTCCAGACGTCTGGCTTGGAATTTTCCTGGTAAAGGTGAATTTCCCTTTCTGTTTAGGAATTCCATTATTCAGCACTCTGGTCTTACTCCTCACTCCCCTGTCAGCCTGAGTCTTTCAGAGGGGTTTTTCCTGGGACAAAGTGTGGCAGCTGCTGCAGCCCAGATCTGGGGGCAGCTCTAGCTTATTTGGCTCCTTCTGTTTCCTGCAGTTTGATGCCACTGAAGGGGGGAGTATGGTGCTGAGGAGGCTGGAGGGGGAGCCACCTTCTAGCCTGAGCTGCTGCTTGTCGTGCGAACTTTCATGACCATCTCTTATCAACTGATTCTACAAAAGGCCTCGGTTCACCCCATCTTGCTTCCTTCTAATTTTCTTGTTCCAGGGCTGGCAGAATGTTCCAGTCATTCATGAGATTAACTCCCAACATGGCACCTCTCACATTCTCTGGCTTAAGTACTTGGCATTTATGTTAATTCCAACTACCACATCCTTCAGCTCCTCTGATAAGATCAGTTGTTGTTGTTGTTGTTTTTCCCGAAGTAGTGATCACAGGGCCATCTTGTACGCTCTTTATCTTTCCACTTCTCCATCATGATTGGAATGGACTCCCTACTGGGTGCACAGACACATTTGCTGTGTAATAACGTTAAACTTTCCCCATCAGCCACAAATTCATGTCCATTGTTGTGAATGTAACATAAAGATATGTGGTATTGCAATAAGCATTTGGGCCTAGATGACTACAGTGTCAACTCTTGGTGTCTTCACACAGGAGAGAGTGGTAAGATGTGCACAGGACACATTTGTGGTCACACTTCAGTCCAGAGTGAGATGCAGACTGAGAAATGAGTTGAGACTGGGGATGCTTGGGGAAGGGGTCCTCAGAAAATACTCTCACTTATCAGCAACTTCAGAGGTGAAGAAGATGCAGAATTCAAGGCTCTTAGCTGCTAATTTCTTCCCAAACTAGGGCAAGAGTTCAAACATTGGTATCTAGGAGCATCTCTATCAACAACACTTGTCACTGGGATCCTAGAGGTCAGCCTAAGTGGTATATCTGCTGCAAATTTAGAAATGCATAGATACATTTGGAAAGTCCAGTGTTTTTTGGGTTATTTCGGCAAAGAAGATGGAAAGGCTTTATGGGAGAGAACTTATCCTAAGGGGAGAGAGGACAAGGAGTCAAACAGGGACTAAAGACAATGGGTTAAAGAAGAAAGGGAGGTAGATTTTTTTTTTTGGTAACAGCTTTACTGGGATATAATTCACATATTTTACAGTTCACCCATTTAAAGTTACAATTCAAGGGCTTTTAATATATTCAAAGAATTGTATAACCATCACCACCATGAAATTTAAGAAGTTTCTGTCACCCGCTCAAAAAAGAGGGTACCCTTTAGCCATCACCCTACAATCTGCCCAATTCCAACAGCCCCAGCAGACTCGGCTCTTCTGTCCCTGTGATTTCGCCTTCGGCTCTTCTGTCCCTGTGATTTCACCTGTTCTAGACATATCACATAAGTACAGTCTTAATTACTTACATAATTAATTACATAAGTACAATCTTAAATACTACATGACCTTTTGTGTCTTGTAGCTTTCGTGTATCATAATGTTTTCAAGATTTATCCATGTTATAGTGCATTTCAGCACTTAATTTCTTTTTAGAATTGAATAATATTTCATTATTCCTAGAAGGCCCAGAAGTTGCCCTTCCTCTAAGAATACCCCCTCCACCACACACACAGGATTCTGCTGTAGAATGATACTCATGGAACATAGACTCTCTTCTTCTCTAAGGAGAACTTCTCTCCACTCATATTCCTCCCCTATATTTGGGAAACCCCATGGAGGGGGGTGGCGTGTCTTACATGTGAATTTGGGCTGTCCTTGGGGCCACTCCTGGCATTTCCATTTCCTGCTCACCCACTGCTGGCCGCCTATGGTTCCATCCTTCCAGGCTGCCTCTCTGGAGGAAACTGGCCTGACACACTATATGGGCAATTACGGTGTGTCTTCTGCTCACATTTCTTCCGGTGCTGGAGGTCTTCATCTACTTCTTCGTGTTTCAGTCACTTCCAGTCAGCGACTTGCACTAGGGAAACAAGTCCACGGCTCATGACACCTGTGCCTACCACAGCTTGAGGGATTGCAACACTGTGATTTTCCGTTTCCTTTTATTTGACATTCCTCTTTGTGGGTTTCAGCATGAATCTAACATAGGGGAGTCAGAGAATAATCTGAGAGGCATGTACCAGGCTCTACCCCAAATTCTTCCTCCTGGTTAATGTATGATCCCAAGGTTCCTCTCCTAAGTATATACCAAGAAAAATAAAAACACGTCCACACAAATCTAAAAGAAATCATACAAACAAACTTACTTACAAAATAGAAGAAGACGCAGATTCCTGAATGAGTCTATGGTTGCCAGAGGAGGATGGGGAGATGGATAGTTAGGGAGTTTGGAATGGACATGTGCAGACTGCTATATTTAAAATGGATAACTAACAAAGACCTACTGTATAACGCAGGTATCTCTGCTCAATGTTATGTGGCAGTTTGGGGAGACGGGAGTTTGGGGGGGAAAGGATGCGTAAATGTATGGCTGAGTCCCTTTGCTGTTCACCTGAAAGTGTCACAACATTGTTGATTAGCTATACCCCAATACAAAGTTAAAAGTTAAAAAGAACACATGTGCACAAAATTTGTACATGAATGTTTATAGTGGCTTATTCATAAAGCCAAAAAAGTTTAAAAAACCCTCAAAAAACAAAATGATGACCCAATCACTGATAAATGGATAAATGAATTGTGGGATATATCATTTTCCATCTCCACACCCCATTCATATTTTGACAGTTTGTAAATTTCTGAAACCTTGACACCTTTCTATTAATAGCTTTGGGCAGAGTCTTCAGAATGACTGAGGCAGAATTTACTACTAGTCTTGCAGGATGGTAGTTAGGGATAGAATTTGTTGGCTTATAGAAAATGAGAAGATTCTCACACTTTTGAGTTTATGAACTGAGATGCCCATTGGCTACTGATTTAAAGGAGGAAATATGAGTGATGTGTTCCCAGTAAGTAAATAAATCTGCTCTGTTACAGGAGTGGAGTGTTCACAGAGGGAAAAAAAGGGGTTGAGGATATAAAAATATATAAGACGTTGATAGTAAAGGGCTTTGGATGCTATGAAAGTGTTTGAACTTTATTCAGTAGTGTGGACAGTCATTTGAACCTTTGTCCTGGGCAGGACCAGAAAGACAGGCTCTTCTGTCCAAGATATGGTAACTGCCAGAGCTTCTATGTTCTCAAGAAGAAGATTCAGGACAGTGAGATGACCTTTTTTTTTTTTTTTTGGAATTCAAGTATTATGGCCAAATAAGAACATGAAAAAAATTCTCAAGATCATTAGCCATCAGGAAAGGAAATACATATCAAAATCACAGTGAGTTACCATTATCCACCCACTAGGATGACTGTAATAAAAAAAGACAGATGATAGCAAATGGAGATATGGAGAAATCGGAACCATCATACACTGGAAGTGGGCTGTAACATGTTGCAGCTGCTTTGGAAAAGTTTGGTAGTTCCTCAAAAAATTAAACATAGAGTTACTCAGCAATTTCACTCCTAGAGGACCACTTAAGAGAAATGGAAACATATGGTCACCTGAAAATTTATACGTGAAATAGAAACACAGTTCATAGTAGCTGAAAAGTAGAAGCAACCTGAAGGTCCATCAAGTGATGAGTTAATAAACCAAATGTGATATATCCACAAAAATAAATGGAGTACTGATGCATGCTACAACATGGATGAACCTGAAATCATTATACTAAGTGCAAGATACCAGACACAAAAGGCCACATATTGATGCCATTTATATGAAATGTTCAGAGTTAGCAAATTCATAGAGATAGAAAGTGGATTTGTGGGTGACAAGAGCTGAGAGAAGGGGAGAATTGGAAATGACTGCTAATGAATTCTTCCTGGGGTGATGGAATTGTTCTGGAATTAGTTGTGATAATTGCACAGCCATGTGAATGTACTAAAAGTCATTGAATTGCACAACAATTAGAAATTTTAGAAACAATGTTATGGCTAGCAGGGACTTCCCTACCCTTACGGTTAAGATGTGTGATAGACCAATTTTCCCATTTTGTTTTGGACTGTGGAAGTTCCTGGGATGTGAGACTATCACTGCTAAAACTGAGAAAGTCCCAAACTATAACAAAAAGTGGGGTCTGGCTGCTCAAAAGCTAATGAAGAGGCCAGGTTCGTGGAAAGGAAAGTTTGCTTTATTTCATCTGCTGGCAGCTTTGGATGATGGTGATGCCTGTTCAAAGGCTGATTCCCGTATCTCCAACCCCCAAATTGACAAGGAGTGGGCAAGAGCTTTTATAGGTTGAGGGAAGGGGCTACTTGCAGAAACAGCACAGTCAGCTCTGTCATCTTGAAATAAGTCATCAGTGGTCTGACCAGCATCATCTTGATTGTTTTAGGTTTGGTGGTGGACAGGGAGGCCTGGCAAGCTGCGATTCATGGGGTCACAGAGAGTCGGACACAACTGAGTGACTGAACTGAACTGAAGTGAACTGAATCTTCAGTTCCAGGACTGGTTTATTTCCATTTCCTTGAGGCCAATTTTCAGAATTATGGCTGCTTAGGTGATTGCAGCCACGAAATTAAAAGACGCTTACTCATTGGAAGGAAAGTTATGACCAACCTAGACAGCATATTCAAAAGCAGAGACGTTACTTTGTCAACAAAGGTCTGTCTAGTCAAGGCTATGGTTTTTCCAGTAGTCATGTATGGATGTGAGAGTTGGACTATAAAGAAAGCTGAGCGCCGAAGAATTGATGCTTTTGAACTGTGGTGTTGGAGAAGACTCTTGAGAGTCCCTTGGACTGCAAGGAGATCCAACCAGTCCATGCTAAAGGAGATCAGTCCTGGGTGTTCATTGGAAGGACTGATGCTGAAGCTGAAACTCCAGTACTCTGGCCACCTGATGTGAAGAGTTGACTCATTTGAAAAGACCCTGATGCTGGGAAAGATTGTGAGCAGGAGGAGAAGGGGATGACAGAGGATGAGATGGCTGGATGACATCACCGACTCAATGGACATGAGTTTGAGTGGACTGTGGGAGTTGGTGATGGACAGGGAGGCCTGGCATGCTGCAATTCATGGGGTCGCAAAGAGTCGGACACGACTGAGTGACTGAACTGAACTGAGGTCATGGCTACAATCTGGTCATCACATAGTTAACTTCTTCACTCTGGTAGGGGTTTCAGTCTTATCTATAGACAGCTTATAGAATATGGCACAGAATACTGAGCCCTTGAGTATTCCATAGCCCTTGAGAAGGAGCTAAAGTTCCTTGACTATGCTTAATGGCTATGCAAATTATTATTTGGTCTCCTTTGACTATTTTCCATTGTTTCTGGATGTTCTGACTTCTCTGTTTAAACTTATTCTTTGGCTAAAGCTTTTTCAGAGACAGAAGGCAGGCAGAGGACATGGGAGAAAGGACCATAGCGCCCTTCTCTCTTTCAAAACTGGATGACCTGATCACCCTAGTGTGTGCTGAGATAGTGCTCAGGAATGCCAGTGAAGAGAGGCCAAGTTAATATTTATGACCACACAATTTCTTATGCACAATGTGTTTGGTGTAAACTCACACCCTATGAACTAGCCAAGGCAGGTTTTGTTTATCTCCTATTTATAGACAAAGAATCGAGGCTCTTATAAGCATAGAGGTTTTCTTAAGCCTCTATGGAAATAAGTGACTGAACTAGAAGCCAAGCCTGACCCCTAGTTTCCAAGTCCAGGCTCTTTCCTATAAGTGGGTACTAGTTTGTATGTATTGGTGGTTCTAGTAAGCAAGGGCTCACTTGTTCGGCTGGCTTTCTGGCTGCTGACTTCAAGTGTGTCTCTTTCCTCTCTCTCATCCTCCCCACTCCTGGAGGCTACATCCTGTGGAATCTCTTCTAGACAATGATGCACTTGGCATTCTCTTCAAGTCCATCTTCCCTGGTCTTTTAAAATCTCTAGAGGCAGGTGCTGGGTCTTGGCCATCTCTATTCTTGACTCTTACTGCCCTGTCTGATAGAAGTTAGTGCTCAGTAACCCTCTTCTGAAGGAAGCCTGGCTTCTTCTGTTCCAAAGAACATATGGGAGTGAATATCCCAGATCAGAAAAGCTACTGCTCCCCATCTACTGTCCCATCTCTTGAGGCTGAATTGTTCTCCCTCTAGGTCTTTCTTAGGCTTTGTTTTCTGATTCACTCCTTGGTGGAGCTGGCGCATTCTGTCTGCTGCTTTTCAGAATGTGTTCTAAGCACACTCCAAAGGTCAAGCCAAGATTTCTGTGGTGATTTTGCATGGTGTGGCTTGTCTTGCAGGTAGCCATCTGGGACAAATTGCAGTTGAGCCCGAACTGAGCGGATAAGAAAGGAACAACTTTCTTGGCCTTTAGGAATTCCATGGATATTATGACAAAGGACTTCATTCATACAAGGCCTGAGGCTCCAACAAGTTCTCACAGGAAGGTTAGTAAAGCAGGAAGCACCAGCCTTCCATCCTGGCCTGTCTTCTTGGAGGTTATATAAAGTTCATGGGCCTCAGAGGGTTTCCTTAAACTTTCAGGTCAGATAATTATAGTTTCTTTACTTCCTTCTTAGGCTTTTATGTATTTTAGATCAGATGATGGTTAGATAGTTTCTCACCTGAATTTCACAGAGGCTTAAGATTCTATAGAGATTGCTCAGGAAGAGGGATATATTTTCATGTGTTTATTTACTTTCCATATTGAGGTGTTGTGTGAATTATTTCTCAAAAATAGTTGCTACCCTTTCCTGGAGAAGATTCTATTTCCTTGCCGTGGATATGCCAGGTTTGGTTGTTAGATTACTTTTGGTCAATCAAATGAGAATAGGAAGGATGCGTATTGTTTCCGGGAGGTTTAAGAGCCAAGGTATGGGTTTTTATATTCTCATCTATAGTCTCTTTTTACTCTATAGTGAGACAAGCAGTGTTTCAGGTAGGGGTAGATATGTCAGTTTTGGTTCTGAAATAAAGAGGATATGAAGCAGATCCACAATGGGCGTGGAGCATGAGTGAGAATAAGCCTTTGTTGTTGTAAGGCACTGGAATGTTGGTTTCATATGTTATTGCAGCATAACCAGGACTATCCTGACTGATCCAGGTGCCAAGTAAGATTATTATTTGAAAGTATTTTATTTAGTTGCTGAAAAAAGTTTCAAAAATCACCAGAATAAATGCTGGCTGACTATAAACTCCTTGATAAGAAAGACTTTGTCTTAATATCTTATGGTTCTTTGTTTTCTCCATGCCTAGTCTGGTGCCTGATAGAGTGTCTGGGTTTTAGCAGATATTTGGTAATTTGTTGAATGAATTAAAGGAAAATGGTTTTGAAAAAATAAAAGGTATTATTGCTATCATTGTCTGTTGTACCTGTTTTTTTCCTTTAAAAGTCTTGGAAAATGCATTGGTCAAAGATCAATATAATCTACTCTATAGTATCGTTTTAATAATTATTATTTTTTTAACAGGAAATTTTAAATTCTATGTAAAACATTCGAATGTTGAACATGCAACTGATAAATAGGAGGCAAACAGATGTGACTCAGCCTATACAATGTTCTTCTTGGTTTCAGTTCCCCATGGTACTATTTTGAATCAGAACTAGTTAGCCTGGTTAATGGCATTGGGCCATAACAGCTAGGAAAGGGTGGACAGAGAACTTGAACTAATCATTAGAGTTGGTCCAAGCTAGGGAGATAGGCTAAGCTACAAGGTCCAGCATAAGGCTGGGAAGCACAACAGTCCTGGAGATAGACGGTTACAGGCAATGAGTGATACAGCTCATGCAGAAAGGACTTGGAGCTGCACAGAAGCTGTGCCATGAGGCAGGCAGGCATCCCACAAGGCAGCAGGCAACCACTTCAGGATGCCAAGGGAGGCAATACTGGAAAGTCCAGACAGATGTTAAATATCAGGGAAATCTATCATTAGCCTTGTTAATGGAATGGATTCCAGTTTGCAAATTGGTGGGTAGGGTGAGGGGGATGCTTCCAAACGTAAGAAAGGATTCCAGAACAGACAAAGTGCTGGAAAGAGTGCAAAGTGGGGTTCCAGGTTTCAAGGCAAACATAAGGGTTGAGAATTAGATTGACAACAAGGATGACTTGATGTCAAACACTGGAGTATGGAATTATAAAATTGAGACAGACTACAGGTGGGGCTCCAGTGGCCCAAGGATCCTAATTATGGAGGCAGGTAGGTAGAAACAGTGAACCAGGAAGAGCCTGGCATAGATTATCCATAAGAAATGGAGTTATTAGTCTGTGCAAACCAATGATGTAGCTAATGCAATGCAATGGATCTCTTTCCCTCAAAGGAAAGTTGTAAGTGTGGCTTTGAGAAACGTGCTGTAAGCACACAGGACAAGTGCACACACAGAGAGAAGAATCCAAAAAATTCACATGAAGTTTGTTTCATTTGTACCCACTGGACAATAGTGAAAGTGAGTGAAGTCGCTCAGTCATGTCCGACTCTTTGCAACCCTGTGGACTGTAGCCTACCAGGCTCCTCCGTCCATTGGATTCTCCAGGCCAGAATACTGGAGTGCATTGCCATTTCCTTCTCCAGGGGATCTTCCCGACCCAGGAATCAAACCTGAGTCTCCCACATTGCAGGCAGACACTTTCCCCTCTTAGCCACCATGGAAGCCCACTGACTGATACCAGATACCAAATGTAGGTTCCCTCAGCCCTCAAAATGGCCATTTCTCCCAGGGTTTATTAAGTGGTGACTGTCTTGAGATGAGTTATTTTTTTCTCTTCTTCTTCTTTTAAAAAATGTTTTGGAAAGTTCAAAAGGCAGTAGGTTGTCAGTCAACCCCAACATGTACCCAGGAAGGGAGAAACTTTAAGAGGCAAATGAAAGGCTCTTGCAGCCTGGACAGTCCTTCTCAATGACAGTTTTGCTGTGCTGGGCTAAATCGCTTCAGTCGTGTCTGACTCTGTGTGACCCTATGGACCATAGCGTGCCAGGCTCTTCTGTCCATGGAATTCTCCAGGCAAGAATACTGGAGTGGGTTGCCACGCCTTTCAGCAAGGAATCTTCCCAATCCAGGGATCAAACCTGCATCTCCTATGTCTCCTGCACTGGCAGGGGGTTCTTTACCAATAGCACCACCTGGGAAGCCCCCTCATGGACGGTTACCCATGTTTTATCCTTTTTTTTAAATCAAAGATCTTGTTCACAAAGTCATTGGATGCCCTATTTCCTGCCTTTGGCATCACCCTGCAGTTGGAATGTTACCTTTGACCTTGATCCTAACACGCACTCCTCGTTAGTGCCATTTTCCTCTGGCATAGTCATGACTTAACACTAATTACTTCCACCACAAAGTTCTGCTTTGCCTAATCAGATCATGTCACAGAAATGACACGTGCATTTTCCCTCCTAATTTAAAAACTATCCATGAAAAACAAGCATTTAGCTCTGGGCTGAGGATTTCCCGGGTGGCTCAGATGATAAAGCATCTGCCTGCAATGTGGGAGACCCAGGTTCAATCCTGGGGTTGGGAAGATCCCCTGGAGAAGGAAATGGCAACCCACTCCAGTACTCTTGCCTGGAAAATCCCATGGATGGAGGAGACTGATAGGCTGCATACAGCCCATGGGGTCGCAAAGAGTGACTGAGTGAATTCACTTTCACTTTCACTTATAAGACTCCTTCAGTTCAGTTCAGTAGCTCAGTCATCCCCAACTCTTTGTGACCCCATGAATTACAGCACACCAGGCCTCCCTGTCCATCACCAACTCCCGGAATTCACTCAAACTCATCCATTGAGTCAGTGATACCATCCAGCCATCTCACCCTCTGTCATCCCCTTCTCCTGCCCCCAGTCCCTCCCAGCATCAGGGTCTTTTCAAATGAGTCAACCCTTCACATCAGGTGGCCAAAGTATTAGAGTTTCAGTTTCAGCTTCAGCATCAGTCCTTCCAATGAACACCCAGGACTGATCTCCTTTAGGATGGACTGGTTGGATCTCTTTGCAGTCCAAGGGACTCTCAAGATTCTTCTTCAACACCACAGTTCAAAAGCATCAACTCTTCGGTGCTCAGCTTTCTTCACAGTCCAACTCTCACATCCATACATGACCACTGGAAAAACCATAGCTTGACTAGATGGACCTTTGTTGGCAAAGTAGTATCTCTGCTTTTCAACATGCTATCTAGGTTGGTCATAACTTCCCTTCCAAGGAGTAAGCATCTTTTAATTTCATGGCTGTAGTCACCATCTGCAGTGATTTTGGAGCCCCCCAAAAATAAAGTCTGACACTGTTTCCCCATCTATTTGCCATGAAGTGATGGGACCAGATGCCATGATCTTAGTTTTCTGAATGTTGAGACTCCTTAGAACCTGGGAAATCTTGGGGCTGGTGCTCCTGTTTCTTGAAGGTAAAGGCTCTCACACATTAGGACTGAGTTGACAAAGACACTATAGACTGTTCAAAAGCTACAGAAATATCATGTTGGCAGAGCATGAAAAACTAAGAATTCTAGCTCTTTCTGAAAATAATATTGGTCACAGTCAGCTGGACCTGAGAGCCAGCTGCCCCTTTTTGAGTGATGCAAGTTTTTACAGCCTCTGCCTTTCTCTAATGCCTCTTGCCAGCCTCATCATTTGGTTCTGTCCACCTGCCTGAGCCCTGGAGGCATCTCAGCTTGTGAGTTGATGAAATAGGTATTGAGCTGAACTGCTTGATGGATGGTAGAAAAATCAGTAGATCATTAAAAAAAAATCCCATTTGAAAAATCTAAACAAGTTTGACCATAACTCTTCTCTACCTTGCCCTTTTCAGCTCTTTTGTGCTGCTTCTATATTTTCTGGATTCTTCTTCCTGTGACTGATGAATCCCCATCTTTACACGTTGAACCCCTGTTCTTTTCTTTGGGTCCTCTCTTTGAGCTAGCCCATGTGCCCCTGTGGTCCATCAAAAGCTTGATTTTTTTTTTAAAGAATTGAAGTCTAGTAGATTTACAAGGTTGTATTACATGAACTTGAGTAAACTCCAGGAGATGGTGAGGGACAAGGAAGCCTGGCATGCTGCAG
>SJYA01000287.1:179538-230825 GCA_006410615.1 Neotragus moschatus
AGTTTCAGCTTCAGCATCAGTCCTTCCAATGAACACCCAGGACTGATCTCCTTTAGGATGGACTGGTTGGATCTCCTTGCAATCCAAGGGACTCTCAAGATTCTTCTTCAACACCACAGTTCAAAAGCATCAACTCTTCGGTGCTCAGCTTTCTTCACAGTCCAACTCTCACATCCATACATGACCACTGGAAAAACCATAGCTTGACTAGATGGACCTTTGTTGGCAAAGTAGTATCTCTGCTTTTCAACATGCTATCTAGGTTGGTCATAACTTCCCTTCCAAGGAGTAAGCATCTTTTAATTTCATGGCTGTAGTCACCATCTGCAGTGATTTTGGAGCCCCCCAAAAATAAAGTCTGACACTGTTTCCCCATCTATTTGCCATGAAGTGATGGGACCAGATGCCATGATCTTAGTTTTCTGAATGTTGAGACTCCTTAGAACCTGGGAAATCTTGGGGCTGGTGCTCCTGTTTCTTGAAGGTAAAGGCTCTCACACATTAGGACTGAGTTGACAAAGACACTATAGACTGTTCAAAAGCTACAGAAATATCATGTTGGCAGAGCATGAAAAACTAAGAATTCTAGCTCTTTCTGAAAATAATATTGGTCACAGTCAGCTGGACCTGAGAGCCAGCTGCCCCTTTTTGAGTGATGCAAGTTTTTACAGCCTCTGCCTTTCTCTAATGCCTCTTGCCAGCCTCATCATTTGGTTCTGTCCACCTGCCTGAGCCCTGGAGGCATCTCAGCTTGTGAGTTGATGAAATAGGTATTGAGCTGAACTGCTTGATGGATGGTAGAAAAATCAGTAGATCATTAAAAAAAAATCCCATTTGAAAAATCTAAACAAGTTTGACCATAACTCTTCTCTACCTTGCCCTTTTCAGCTCTTTTGTGCTGCTTCTATATTTTCTGGATTCTTCTTCCTGTGACTGATGAATCCCCATCTTTACACGTTGAACCCCTGTTCTTTTCTTTGGGTCCTCTCTTTGAGCTAGCCCATGTGCCCCTGTGGTCCATCAAAAGCTTGATTTTTTTTTTAAAGAATTGAAGTCTAGTAGATTTACAAGGTTGTATTACATGAACTTGAGTAAACTCCAGGAGATGGTGAGGGACAAGGAAGCCTGGCATGCTGCAGTCCATGGAGTCATGAAGAGTTGGACATGACTTTGTGACTGAACAATAGTATATATATACACACACATACATATATGAGAAGGGTACACGACAGGACTCAGGACACAAGGTTTCAAGGTGTATATGTATATATATTCTTTTCCAAATTATTTTCCATTATAGGTAGTTACTGAATATAGTTCCCTGTACCACTTGATCCTTATCTGATGAGTCTCAAATCCCTCTGCAGCCTCTCTTCTCTCAGGTCCCGTTTTAGTATTAAATAGAGATTTTACTGGGAGGCAGCTCTGAATCAAATCCTGGGTCAGTAGCGTGACCTTGGACAAACATTGAGCACCACAGATCTGCCACACCCACGAAATGAGTGTGGGGTAAGTTCTTAGGGCCACTGAGAGTACTGAAGAAAATTTGCACAAGTGCTTGGCAGCTTTGTCCTAAGCCCAGGACCGTTGGGGGTCAATGCCTAGTTCTCCGCATGCTGTCACACTACCTCAATCCCTTGTTTTCAAAAGTGACTTCTTACATGGAGTTGTCAGCTGGGAGAGGTCCACGCAGGCCTTGGGGATGGATGAGCAGGCAGCTCACCCCGAGTAATGGGACAAGGTAGGATCTGCTGATGAGACAGATTATAGCAGAGCTTTGCTATAATCTGGAAGTACCAAGAATGGCAAACTTGCCCGGCGGCATTCTGCAATCCTGCCACATCAAATTGGAGCCATTTATTTCTATCATTAGCAGTAGAGTAAGCAAATGAATGCTCTGAAGCTTCCTTACTAACAATTATGACCAGCAGATAAACAAAGGCAGGGAAGCGGAGATTGTCAATGGTGACCCAGGGCTTCCTCTGCCTGCTTTTACATTGCTTCCCAAAGCACAGTTTTTCTCTTAATTATNCCATTTATTTCTATCATTAGCAGTAGAGTAAGCAAATGAATGCTCTGAAGCTTCCTTACTAACAATTATGACCAGCAGATAAACAAAGGCAGGGAAGCGGAGATTGTCAATGGTGACCCAGGGCTTCCTCTGCCTGCTTTTACATTGCTTCCCAAAGCACAGTTTTTCTCTTAATTATAGCTGACAAACACTTTTGGGAAAGTTTTATTTTATGTTTTGATGTAGTCTTATACTTTTTTTTTCTATTTGATGTAGTCTTATACTTTTTTTTTCTAGAAGCTTCCCCAAACTGGGAGAATGTTAGTGCGAGGAAGGAAGAGAAAGAAAAGTAAGATTTGGTATACTTCTGACACTAGGCTTGGTGCAATGCATTCATTATTTCATGTTCCACTGTCTGGGTTTGCCTTGATAAGATCCTAGAATGGGCTTGATCATAGAAATATCAAGTCATAAAATTCTGTACCTCAGCTGATCTAATCTTTTCATTTAAAGAGAGAGTAAAGTGCCATAGCTAGTTTGTGATAAAAACAAGTACCAGACCTCACTGCCCTCCCACCAGACTCCCTAGGATGAGATTCAGGGACATTTAGGTAGTGCCAAAAGGCCAGGGACATTGGTGAAGATAACCATGCAAGAGAAAAACATTCTCTTTCTTGTGTAAGGAAAGGAAATTCCGTCTTCTCTGTATGTGAGCCACTCTGTTTCTCTGAGCACTCTGTTTCTCTGAGCAGAGTGAAATATGCAGAGGTATTAGAACCTTTACTAAAATCTGGACTCATTTTCTTTTTTCCCCCTTTGACTTTTATTGAAATTTAATTGACAAACAACACTATATATTTTTAAGGTGTACTGCATAATGGTTTGACTGCTGAATGTCATGAGCCAGTTCCCACAGTGTTTAATGAACAGCCATCGTCTCATATAGATACAAAAGAAAAGAAAAAAGTATTTTTTCCTTCTGATGAGAATTCTTAGGATTTACTCCTTAACCACTTTCATATATAACACACAACAGTTTTAATTTTATTTATCATGGTGTACATTACATCCTTTATATTTATTTGTCTTATAACTGGAATTTGTACCTTTTGATCACCTTCATCCAATTATCCTTCCCCCACCCCTCTCTGTGGTAGCCACAAATCTGATCTTTTTTTTCTGTGAGTCTGTTTATCTGTTCGGGCTTTTTCTTTTTGAAGTATAATTGACCTACAACACTATGTTAGTGCCTGGTGCTCAACACAGAGATTTCACATTTCTACACATTCCAAAATGATCACCACTGGAATAATTTCCTTTTTATAAAAACAATACATGAGAGGAAACCGCCTTTTCTTCTGCTTGCTGGATACTGTCATATCTGTGTTAGGTATCTGGAACAGAGACAGCCAGGTATGGTCATTAGGGAGGCAAAGTCAGCACTCACAGATAGCAACATAGAAAGATGAAAAAGTCCAGGTTCCAAAGATGAATGCAAGGAGAGATATTAATTAGTCTTAGAAGTGAGATCCCTCTAGATTTATTTTTATGTGAGTTTTCCCCCTTATTTTTAAAACAATGCAGTTGTTCTAACAATGAAGGCATTCCATGGAGAGTCTTTGAATCTCTGACACACCATCTGCTCGAGGAAAATAATAGTGGAGTGTTGGAGCCAGCTCATACCAGCCCACTGTTAGCATCTCTTCCTAACTCTGTGTTCCATGACATCATAGTGGTGGTTTCTGTAACCTCCTATTGTGATTTGAAACAAATCATGCTGGGGATATTTACACCATAGAAATTGGCAAATGATAGGAATGAGGGCTTTTTTATTTTTGAGAGTTGATTTACCAGCATACCACTGGTAACAACAAAAAAGGTTACATACTGACAAAAAAAAAAAAGGTTACAGTATAAACACATGTGATTTTCTGGCACAGACCAGTATGGGATGGGTGTTGGGACTCCTTTCCAAAGTCTGGAACAAAATTAGTTCAGTTCTTTGGTGGGTTAGACTTTTGTTATCCAGAACATTCTACTTTTGACTGCGGACAAACACTGAAAAGCTATGGTGTTAGATTTAGGCTCAAAGTCTGGTGAGTGAGCCAGCCAGAGCACATGCCTGAAAGAGAAGCTGGGTGTCATAGTGCTATTATGTCACTGATGTCATAAGGCTGGACAGGAGTCATGGCTCTGCTCCTCTAAGGAGACGATGGTTGTTTTCTGCAACAGGATAGGTGGGTGTTGTTGGGTTTCCTAGAAAACTCACTGCAATGAAGATCTGTATGAAGAACAAGACTTGTGGGGAAAGAAGGAAGCCAAATTGTGCAAGGGAGCAACTGGACTGTGGCATCAGAGGCCTCATCTGGTCCCATAGAGAGCTCTGCAGCTGGAAGAGTCCTTTAGAGCTGTTCCCAAATAAGACAAGGAGCAATCATTGGATGGGACCTGTCCCTGGGGAGGAGGATTTACCATGGGTGTGGAAGCTCCCTTTGACTGAGGTGAATCCCATAGAGGAGGCATCTGTTGTCAGTCCTTCAGCAGTCAACATTCTTGGTAGCTGAGGAAATGAATGCCTTGTTTCTGAGGGGAATCTTGGTAGTATNCTTCATCCATCAATGGGATCTGGAGGGGAATAATATTGTAGAACCTAGAAGGTTGTTGGAAAGGCAACTGGGAATATGTACTTGCACTTAGCATCTCCTGTAATGCTGGTTCCTTTCCAGCTCTTTCTTCTTCAGCCTTCAATGCCCATCATAACTTGTAGTGTCTCCAAGAAATCTTCTTTGATTAAACAAGCCTGAAATGGATGATTCTTCTTTTCCTTCTACATCTCCATCTTTTACAAACACTGTGCCTTGTGTGAAGATCTGACAGGAAAAGAATGGGCTGAAAGAAAAAATTTAAATAAAGACAGGTGTCTTGCTGTCATACATATGTTGAAACCCGACTTTGTTATTCTAGCATCCCCAGTACTGAGACTATGTGCTTTTTCTTGGTCCAAGCAGTTTCAGGCACTTTTAAGAATATAGAACCAAGTACAGCTGGTCAGTTGGGGAATGTAGTGTCTAAACCCTCGTCCTTGGGGCTTCTTCATTCAAGTTCCAATCCTTCTATTGCATTTTCCCTAACTTTAAGCTCCCCTCCCCCATCTCCAGAATTTCACATTGCTATAGAGTTCCACATTGCTAAGGAAATATTCTTCTTTTGCTCTTTGCTATTTTATTCAACAGTGAAATTTATTAAATTATATTACTCCTCTATTCTCATTTATCTTGTAGCATATTTTTGAATTTATTTTAAGTTTTACTGGAAAACTTTCTCTAATTATTATTATTATTATTGGCAATGCAGCATGTGGGATCCTNTGCTCTTTGCTATTTTATTCAACAGTGAAATTTATTAAATTATATTACTCCTCTATTCTCATTTATCTTATAGCATATTTTTGAATTTATTTTAAGTTTTACTGGAAAACTTTCTCTAATTATTATTATTATTATTGGCCATGCAGCTTGTGGGATCCTCGTTCCCTGACCAGGGATGAAACCTGCACCCCCTGCACTGGAAGGGTGGCGTCTTAACCATAGACCACCATGGAAGTCCTCTCTAAGAGTCTTTTTAAAGAGTATAGTTTTATGTAAATCTATTGAGGCTGAAAATGTCTAAAAATATCTCTACTGTGTCTTTAATATACATGATGTTTTAACTATTNTATTATTATTATTATTGGCCATGCAGCTTGTGGGATCCTCGTTCCCTGACCAGGGATGAAACCTGCACCCCCTGCACTGGAAGGGTGGCGTCTTAACCATAGACCACCATGGAAGTCCTCTCTAAGAGTCTTTTTAAAGAGTATAGTTTTATGTAAATCTATTGAGGCTGAAAATGTCTAAAAATATCTCTACTGTGTCTTTAATATACATGATGTTTTAACTATTAATAGACATAAAATTTTAGATCCAATTAGAAAACAGTCAAAAGACATGATGAGACATTACACCAAAGATTATATGTGGATGGCAAATAAGCACATGAAAAGATGTTCAACACCAAACCATTAGGGAAATGTAAATTAAGATCATAATAAGATAACACTACACAACTATTAGAGTGTGCACTAAGTCACTTCAGTCATGTCTGACTCTTTCCAACCGTATGGACTGCAGCTCTCCAGGCTCCTCTATCCCTGGGATTCTCCAGGCAAGAATACTGGAGTGGGTTGCCATGCCCTCCAGGGGATCTCCCCGACCCAGGGATCGAACTTGCGTCTCTTATGTCTCCTGTATTGGCATGTGGGGTTTTTTTTTTACCACTAGTGCCATAGTAAGATATCACTACATACCATTAGAGTAGCTGAAATAAAACATGAGGGTAATACCAAATGTTAGTGAGGATACAAAGAAACTCGATCTTTCAGATAAATATATGTCTACATAAAATCTTGTATGTGAATATTCTTAGCAACTTTATTTTAATAGAAAAAAACGGACCAAATGAAATGTGAATGATTAACCAAACCATCTTACATCTATACCATGGACGACTACTCATTAAAAGGGACAAACTATTGATACGCTCAACAACTGAGGTGGATTTCAGGGGCATTATACTGCATGAAAAAAAATGTGCTAAAGATCACATGTTTGATTTCATGTATATAACATTCTCAAAATGTCAAAATTACAGAGATGAAGAAAAGACTCATGCTGCCCAGGTATTTGGAATGGTGAAGGATAGGAGGATGGGTATGACCATAAAGGGGTAGCATGNCAACTGAGGTGGATTTCAGGGGCATTATACTGCATGAAAAAAAATGTGCTAAAGATCACATGTTTGATTTCATGTATATAACATTCTCAAAATGTCAAAATTACAGAGATGAAGAAAAGACTCATGCTGCCCAGGTATTTGGAATGGTGAAGGATAGGAGGGTGGGTATGACCATAAAGGGGTAGCATGAGAAGGATCTTTATGGTGATAAAAATAGTTCTGCATCAAGAAAACAGCAATATTCACAAGGGTCAGCATGGCCATCATCAAAACATCTACAAATATTAAATGCTCGAGAGGGTGTGGAGAAAAGGAATCCATCTACACTGTTGATGGGAATGTAAATTGGTACAGCCACTGTGAAAAATAGTATAGAGGTTTCTCATAAGACTGAAAATAGAGCTACCATATGAAGCAGCAATTCCACTCCTGGGTACACATCTGAAAAAAATGAAAATACAAATTTGAAAAGATACACGTACCCCAGTATTCATGGCAGCACTATTTACAGTAGCCAAAACATGGAAACAACCTGTGTCCTCAAGAGATGAATGGATAAAGAAGACTATATTAATGAGTATATTAATATATTCATATAATATATTAATTAATATATTACTACAATGGAATATTGCTCATCCATAAAAAGAATGAAATTATGCCATTTGCAGAAACCTGGATGGACCTAGAGGTTATCATACTAAATGAAGTATGTCAGATGGAGAATGGCAAATGCTATATGGTATCACCTACATGTGGAATATAAAAATAATACAAATGAGCTTATTTACACAACAGAAACAGATCTCGTGGACATAGAATACAAACTTATAGTTACCACAGGGAAAAGTAGAGGAAGAAAGGATAGATTAAGAGTATGGGATTAACAGATACACACTACTACTATATATAGAATAGATAAACAACAAGGATTTATTGTGTGCAACAGGAAACTATATTCAATATCTTGTAATCTATAATGGAAAGCAATCTGGAAAAAAATATATGTATGGGGCTTACCTGATGGCTCAGTGGGTAAAGAATTTGCCTGAAATGCAGGAGACACAGGAGATGAGGGTTCAATCCCTGGGTCAAGAATATCCCATGGAGAAGGAAATGACAACCCACTCCAGTATTCTTGCCTAGGAAATCCCATGGACAGAAGAGCCAGGGGACTACAGTATGTGGGGTTGCAAAGAGTCAGACACAACTGAGCAGCTAAGCGTGGATATATATGTATATAAAACTGAATCACTGCACTGTACAACTGACAATAACACACTATTGTAAATCAACTATACTTCAAAAAAAAAAAAAAAGATAGCAGTGGTGTTCCATGAATTTGTATGTGATAAAGTAGAGACCAGTCCTGGGATTTCTTTGGAAGAAATGATGCTAAAGCTGAAACTCCAGTACCTTGGCCACCTCATGCGAAGAGTTACTCATTGGAAAAGACCCTGATGCTGGGAGGGATTGGGGGCAGGAGGAGAAGGGGACAACCGNAAAAAAAAAAAAAAAGATAGCAGTGGTGTTCCATGAATTTGCATGTGATAAAGTAGAGACCAGTCCTGGGATTTCTTTGGAAGAAATGATGCTAAAGCTGAAACTCCAGTACCTTGGCCACCTCATGCGAAGAGTTACTCATTGGAAAAGACCCTGATGCTGGGAGGGATTGGGGGCAGGAGGAGAAGGGGACAACCGAGGATGAGATGGCTGGATGGCATCACTGACTCGCTGGGCGTGAGTCTGAGTGAACTCCAGGAGTTGGGGATGGACAGGGAGGCCTGGCATACTGTGATTCATGGGGTCCCAAAGAGTCAGACACGACTGAGTGACTGAACTGAACTGAAAGTGGCACAGAGCTATTTTTTAAAATGATCTGAGTAACTAAGTTACTTTCTTTCCACATTTTGAAAATACTCAGAAGACTTCTTTTCTCCAGTGGTATTGATGAGAAGTGTGATTTCAAGTGATTTTTGTAGGTAATCAGCTCTTTTTTAAATCAGGAATTTATCTCTCATTTAGGTGTTGAATAATTTATTTTGTCTTTTCTTAGTTTCCTGGCATGAACTTAAATTCTTGGAATTTGAGTGGTAGGAAATGGTGGACTGCTATACAGGGGTCAGAATGGGAGCTGGTCACCAGAAATACCAACCATAATTTTAGAACATTTGGATTTTGAGTCCAGCCTGACCTCCAGAGAGGGGAGGAGTAGCTGGAGATTGAGTTCAACCCTGTAGTTAAAGATTTAATCAATCAGGCCCTAAGTGATGAAACCCCAATAAAAACTCTGGATTCTGGGCACAGTGGAACCTCCTTCGGTGGATGAATCAATGTACCAGTAGGTGTGATGCACCCTGATTCTGTAGGGAGAGGGCACAGAAGCTCTGTGTTTAGGACCCTCCCAGAACTCATCCTCTGTGTCTTTTTATTTGGCTCTTCCTGACTCATATCCTTTATCATAAAACTATCATTGTAAGAATAGCGCTTCCTTGAGTCCTGTGAATCACTTCAGCAAATGATTGAACCTGATGTTGTGGAACCCCGACATTTGTAGCCAGTCAGTCAGAAATATGGGTGGCCTGAGGACCTCCTGAACTTGCAGCTGGTATCCAAAGTGAGGAAAATCTTGTGGAAGATGAACTCTTAATTTGCGAGGTCTGCACTTCATTCCAGGAGATTTGCCAGAACTGAATTGCATTCCCCTCAGTTGGTGTTACATAGTGAAGATTTTCTCTCTCATCTTTTGTGCTATTTACTTGAGTCTGTCATTCTAGTGATTTCCTACCTATTATACTGGGATATTCTTGTTAGTTTTTCAAGTATTTCCTGTCTTTTATTTTCCTGCTCCTGCTGAGGCCCCTAGGCAGTGGGAGTCATGGGTGAAATTTATTTAGGAAGTGTTTTGGGGTCAATACCTGGTGGGAAATGAAGAAGACAGAATTGGGCAAGGAGAAGTTGAGCTGTGATGCAATTACACCAAAGACTCAGAGGATCTCGCTGAGAGTATGGATTGTCTTTTAGAACTGTCCTCAATGAAGGGAAGGGGGTTGGGCTTGTGTACCAGTCACTGAATCTAGGCTGCCACTAGAAGGGAGTATGACCATGGATGAAGCAGCTCCCTTCTTTTGAGGACAGTTCATAGAAAGGGACTCAACTGAGAGCTATACTGGGGGAAGTACTGAGGAAATGTGCACTTCGTTACTTAAGGGGGATTTGGGTCAGGAGCTAGCAAGCTGTCCTTTTTAAAAATCTGGACCATTTTTAAAGTCTTTATTGAGTTTGCTACAATATGGCTTCTGTTTTATATTTTGTTCCTTTGGCCGCGAGGCATGTGGGATCTTAGCTCCCTAACCAGGGTTGGAGCTCGCCAAACCCACACCTGCTTTGGAAGGTGAAGTCTTAACAACCAGACTTCCAGGGAAGTCCCTCCACTGTCTGTTTTTGCAACCAAAGTTTATAAGGGGTTCTCCCTGTGTGTCTGTCTTCACATGCTCTTCTCTCTGTCCGCATCTGCCTCCGTGTCTCTTCTCTTCTTATAAGGACACCAACACTGGATTAGTATCCAGTTCCATGGAAATTGGTTATACCTGCAAAGACTGTACCTGGATAAGGTCCCATTCACAGGTCCTGGAGATTAGGACTTCAGCATATTGGGGAGGGGCATAATTCCACCCAGAAACAACCAGAAAATATTATCATTTACCATTTAACGAAACTTTTACAAGATAAAACCTGAAGTCCATGTTTAAGGTGCAGTGGGGAAGCTGTTCTTTTCCGTTGGTGGGTGTGAGAATTCAGCAGGCAAGTGTTGACAGATGATTCTCTTGTCCGTTACCTGAGTGACCAACAGCAAAGAAACAGCAAATGGGTTTCTCCCAAGTGCCTGACTGCTGAAGCCCCTCAAGTTGCTTGAGCTTATCTAATAGCCACCTTGACAGGCTTGTAAAAGTTTTGCAACATCCTTATTTAGAAAAAGAAAAAAATATCCAAAGTCAGTGAGCTGTCCATGATATAGATAGTTGACTTGCTGCCAGCAGTGCCCTATGTGTGTTAGAAAGTCTTATCTGTCTGTCTACCTGCCACCTTTGAAAAATAAAATCTGCTTTTGTTATTGTTGTTCAGTCACTCACTAAAGTGAAAGTGAAAATGCTAGTTGCTCAATCACGTTTGACTCTTTGTGATCCCATGGCCAGCCTCCTCTGTCCATGGAATTCTCCACTCAAAAATACTGGAGTGGGTTCCTATTTCCTTTTCCGGGGGATCTGCCCTACCCAGGGATCAAACCTGGGTCTCCTGCATTGCAGGCAGTGTCTTTACCATCTGAGCCACAGTTCAGTTCAGTTCAGTTGCTCAGTCCTGTCTGACTCTTTGTGACCCCATGAACCACAGCACACCAGGCTTTCCTGTCCATCACCAACACCCGGAGTCTACCCAAACCCATGTCCACTGAGTCAGTGATGCCATCCAACCCTCTCATCCTCTATCATCCCTTTCTCCTCCTGCCCTCAATCTTTCCCAGCATCAGGGTCTTTTCAAATGAGTCAACTCTTCACATCAGAAGTATTGGAGTATACTTCACATCAGAAGTATTGGCCAAAGTATTGGAGTTTCAGCTTCAACATCAGTCCTTCCAGTGAATACCCAGGACTGATCTGCTTTAGGATGGACTGGTTGGATCTCCTTGCAATCCAAGGGACTCTCAAGAGTCTTCTCCAACACCACAGTTCAAAAACACCAATTCTTCAGCACTCAGCTTTCTTTATAGTCCAAATCTCATATCCATACATGACTACTGGAAAAACCATAGCCTTGATTAGACAGACCTTTGTGGACAAGGTAATGTCTCAGATCTTTCATGTGCTATCTAGGTTGGTCATAACTTTCCTTCCAAGGAGTAAGTGTCTTTTAATTTCATGGCTGCAATCACCATCTGCAGTGATTTTAGAGCCTCAGAAAATAAAGTAAGCCACTGTTTCCCCAACTATTTGCCATGAAGTGATGGGACCAGATGCCATGGTCTTAATTTTCTGAATATTGAGCTTTAAGCCAACTTTTTCACTTCCTTCTTTCACTTTCATCAAGAGACTCTTTAGTTCTTCACTTTTTGCCATAAGGGTGATATCCTCTGCATATCTGAGGTTACTTATTTCTCCTGGAAATCTTGATTCCAGCTTGTGCTTCCTCCAGCCCAGCATTTCTCATGATGTACTCTTCATATAAGTTAAACAAGCAGGGTGACAATATATAGCCTTGACGTACTCCTTTTCCTATTTGGAACAAGTCTGGTGTTCCACGTCCAGTTCTAACTGTTGCACCCTGATCTGCATACAGGTTTCTCAAGAGGCAGGTAGGTGGTCTGGTATTCCCATCTCCTTCAGAATTTTCCACAGTTTATTGTGATTCACATAGTCAAAGGCTTTGGCATAGTCGATAAAGCAGAAATAGATGTTTTTCTGGAACTCTCTTTTTCAGTGATCCAGTGGATGTCGGCAATTTGGTCTCTGGTTCCTCTACCTTTTCTAAAACCAGCTTGAACATCTGGAAGTTCATGGTTAACATATTGCTGAAGCCTGGCTTGGAGAATTTTGAGCATTACTCTACTAGCGTGTGAGATGAGCACAATTGTGCAATAGTTTAAGCATCCTTTGGCATTGCCTTTCTTTGGGATTGGAATGAAAACTGACCTTTTCCAGTCCTGTGGCCACCTGAGCCACAATGGAAGCCCTGAGTTCAGTTGCTAAGTCATGTCCAACTCTTTGCGACCCTGTGGACTACAGCATGTGGTCCCCCCTGTCCTTCACTAGCTCCTGTAGTTTGCTCAAACTCATATTCATTGAGTTGGTGCTGCCATCCAACCACCTCATCCTCCGTCTGCTATACAGAGTTAATATAATGTTGGAAAGTTAGACGGGTGCAGGTCTTGAATATTATTATAAGAGCTTGTTCTTTCCCGCTGAGGGTGCCATTTACATACTGGTCCCTGATAATCCTCCAGAGTTTCCATGTGTAGATTGATCATTCACAGTAAGCCTGTGAGACCAACAGGCAGCAGTCACGGTGTCTTAAGAATCCTTTGAAAAAGATTTCTCTAAATTATCAGGGCTTTGCATTTGATGGCTTCTCAGTCCATGAAACCCAAGCGCCTGCCCAAGAGAGTAGTGATGGCAAATCAGACCAGTCCGGACATGCTTCTTGTCTGTCCCTCAACTGGCATGCACCCACCTGTTCTAGCACACTTGAGCTGGTGATAAGAGGGGGCCCATACAGGACATCCTGGTGACACAGTAAATATCAGAATTGCCAGAGCACATATCCATGACTCTGGGCTAACTGCCCAACAGCTCAAAGAAGAGGTCAGACCTACAGTGTTGATTCTTGCAGAAAATACAACACCTCATGCCAATTCCATCTGCTGAGGAGTCCTGGATTCTGGCCCAGTGCAATTTTCATAGTCGTAGACACCAAGCCACTAGTTGTTTCCACGCAAAGCCTTGGTCTCTCTCTGAAGAGTATACATCCAGCGTGTTTGAAGGGTGAGAGACGAGGACACGCTTGGCTTTGGTTGTTCTCGCGGAGGCAGAGAGGCAGAGGACCTACTGCTTGAGTTTTGGGTGAAAGCCATCCCTCCCTGCTTTCCATTCTTTTTTGACTTCTCTCTTTGCAACAATGGGAAACGTATTTATTGTTGGAACATAGTCATCAGAAGGACTCAAGAGAGAGTTTTTTCTTCCTCATATTTGTCAAACCACAGACATTTCACAATGGAGAAAAGATGATATTAAGAATGGGGGAAAGATATTAATAATGCAAGTCTTTCTTTTTTATTCCCAACTTAAAATGGGTTGTGATCAAAAGTTTGGAACCAAGAACAAACATTATCTCAAAGACTAACAATGCTGGCTGAATCCACAAATGCATACTGTTCTGTAAGGTGAGGGAGAAAGGTAAACATCTCCCAGCCAACAGGTTAGTCCAGCTTCAATGCTTAAAGCAGCTACCTTTAGCTGGCCTTGCCTTCTACAGGTTTTTTTTTCCATTTCTGTACCTTTGAACTCAATCAGCTCATTCTGTATACACTGTAAGCTCTAAAGACACAGGCAGTGAGGGTGTGACCTCTGAGTGGTCAGAACTACATAGACTAAGTACAGTCGTTGGTAGGACAAGATCTGTCAGCATTTTGGAGGTGGGGTCTCCATTTTTAAAGATAAGAAACTGTGGATTTGAGCAGCTGATTTTAGTTCAGGAAGTTGGTGTGTTTTCTGTGTGTTTGGTTGCTTGTTTGTTTATTAATTCACCAAAGGGTTTTTCACAAGGCAGCCTGCATTTAAACAGAGAGTGGGCCAGGGGTGCCACTTGTTCTAAAGTCTGTCAAATAGGCTGATGAACCCACCAGCACACGAGGGATGTTAATGAAACTGTGGTCATACTTGCCACGCCTCTGAGAGTAGGCATTTCACTGAGCCTTAGAAAAAGCACCGTAAGGCCACAGAATGTGTCTCCATGCTGGCCTATTGCCACTTAATTGCCACATCTCTGTAAGCCACTCAAAGCTCATATTTAGTGACGATAAAGTCAGAGGGTATAGAGTTCAGTTGTTCAGTCAGTTCTCTGTGTTGTGTGGTCTGGTTGAAAATAGTGAGTTCTGCTGAATGAAATATCTGGTTATTATGAAGATTCCCTGCATGTCGTATATGCATCCTCAGTTTTCAGAGGCTAGGAATCTTGCCTTGCCTGTGAAGACAAATACCACTTTAATGTATCTGTAGCACTTACTGCTACCACCATTAACTTGTCAGTGACTGTCTTACGATATCTCACAATTTATGTGCCCCTGACTTGACTTCCTACAGAGATGTGACTGTCTTACTGCTTTCCTATGGTGCTTTCCAAAAAGAATATTCTGAACCTGTATCTGTTGATTTAATTTGAGTGGAATTCAGGGAGATGTACTTAGCACTGAATCCTAGCTCACACCATAATGGTACCCGGAGTATTTAGAATGCGCGTTAGGACCTTTCAGAGCCACAGTTCCAGCAGTAAGAGCAGCAGCAGCTAATGGACTGTGGACATGACATTAATGACAGTCAACCCTGATCTAGCACTTTCCTTGTGCCTGGTATTGTTCTATGTGTTTTACTTGTACTATGCCATTTGGTTCTGCAAACCACATTTTGAGGTGGGTACTGTTATTTAAGCTGAAATTGAAAGATGAGGAACTGGGGGCCCAAAGAGAGAAGAGCGGTGCCCAAGGTTGCACAACGGGAGGGCAGTAGATTCCAATCCAAGCAGTGTGGCTGCAGAGTCTGTGCTTGGACCCACTGAATGATAGCATCTCTTTCACAAGAGCTAATACATATATGGGTATGGATCATATGCCAGACACTTTTTATGAAAATTCACTAATAATAGTAAGAGGTGGTAGACAATAGAATGCTTTATATGATGCCACTGAAATTTCCATCAAGCCTGAAAAAACACCATATCCTTGAAGAGTCACTGGGGCTGGAGCTATGTGTGGTTTCTTCCTAAGTGGGCTGGGACAACAGTGCCAGGCAAGAAAGGATAGTTTGTTCTTTGCTTGGAAAATTTTATGATCAGAAGATCAAGGCTCAGGGGTACTTTTTAAAAATAAAGTTATTTATTTTTAATTGGAGGATAATTGCTTTACAATATTGTGTTAGTTTCTGCTATACATCAACATGAATCAGCCATAAGTATACATATGTTCCCTCTCTCTTGAACCTTCCTCCTACCTCCCACCCCAGGTTGGATATGGTAGAAGCACAGAAAGTCAAGGCACTGCTGTCTTCCTCTGCTTTGAGCAAGCAATGTGCAAGCCATACAGTAGGGGAGCAGCCCCGGTGGTAGGTATTTTCTGTCCATTGGCTTGCAGCAACTTCACAGAGATATAGGTAGGGAGAAGCTGGGGTGAATATTTTTTTCTTGTCTCCCTCAGAGTGCCCTGGACTGAATGGCCACTCTACTTTCAGGGGCTGTCTGTCTCTCTTGGATGGAGAGCTTAATAGGTAGCAGAGAGACTCCCCTACAAATGAGGAGTCTGTTATTTCAGTGAGCACAAAATATCCAAGTTAAAGGAAGAAAGAAAGATGAGAGCCAAAATAAAACCATAACTCAGTGGTTTACCCAAACCAAAGAGAACCTTTTTCTTTTCTTAGTCAGTTTTTCTCAATGGGGAAAGAAAGGTAACCTATCACTAAGAAGTGTCTTAAAGGATGGAGGTCACCTCCTGTGGGTGGGTGGAGGTGTGACCTAGAAAGGACCCATGGGATGGAGGTGAGGTCTTCTGGGTGCTGACAATATTCTGTTTCTTTACCTAGGTAGTATTTGTTCAGTCCCTAAGTCATGTCCAACTCTTTGTGACCCCCCATGGACCATCATGCCAGGGTCCTCTCTAGTTGTTGCATGACAGTAACTACATGATGCTTTGCTTTGTGATTTTTAATATTCAGTTTTTTATATCTTATGGGCCTGTGCATTTGTATATCATAACACTGCAAAACAAAACATTTTAAAGAGTGAGAACACCCACTTAGCCTGTTGGATTAGCTGAGTCAGTTCTGCTGTTCACCCAGTGGGATGACAGTGCTGCAGCCAGATCACTCTCATGGCGACAACAGCGGTAACAGCTCCCATGATTAATATCTGTTTCCTACAAGAAATGGGGGGCCTCTTGGCGAGGCCTAAGAATGCAGGTGGCACAGCATTCCATCAGATCCATGCACCGAGTCTTCACAAAGCATGCCATTTTCCATGAGGCCTCCCCCGCCTTGTTCTTGGGACCTAGGGGGTGATGGATCCTCAGGCTGTTTGCCAGATGGCGTTCCAGGGGTGAAAGAAAAAGGAAGGAAGTCTCCAGGGTACATGTTAATGATTCCTTGGGTCCAACTTGCCATTGATCCTATGCTCATCTAGATAGTGAGCACTGCAAGGAATGTGGGCGGGCTCCTGGGTAGACTGGCGAGGAGGCATTTGATGTGTGATTTATAGATATGTAAATAGGAATAATGACCCTTGACTTTCAGGGCTGTTTTGAACATTGAACAAGCCTGCTGTCAGGGCACAATAGGTATTTAATAATGGGAACTGTTACCACTGTTTTCGGAGCTTCCCAGGTGGCTCAGTGGTAAAGAATCCGCTTGCTGATTCAGGAGACACTGGTTTAATCCCTCGATCAGGAAGATCTCACTCCAGTATTCGTGCCTGAAGAATTTTATGGATAGAGGAGCCTGGGGGGCTCTAGTCCATGGGGTAGCAAAGAGTCAGACATGACTGAGCACACACGCAACAGTCACACCACTGCTGTCACTGAGAGTGATCTGGCTGCAGTACCGTCATATCACTGGGTGAACGGCAGGACTGACTCAGCTAATCCAGGGGGCTTATGTGGGTGCTTCCCTCTTTAAAAAGTTGTTTTACAGTACTGTGATATATAAATGTACAAGGTCCATAAGACATAAATAACTGAACATTAAAAGCCACAAAGCAAAACATCAGGCAATTATTGTCATGTAACAACTACTCTGTGGATAGTGACTGCAACCATGAAATCAGATTAGAAAATAACTGATTCTTAGCAGGAAAGCTATGACAAACCTTGACAGTGTGTTGAAAAGCAGAGACATTACTCTGTAAACAAAGGTCCATATAGTCAAGCCTATGGTCTTCCCAGTGGTCACATACGGTTGTGAGAGATGGACCGTAAAGAAGGCAGAGCGCCAAAGCATTGATGCCTTCAAACTGAGTTGCTGGAGGAGGTTCCTGACAGTCACATGGATATCAAGGAGATCAAACCAGTCAATCCTAAAGAAAATCAACCCTGAATACTTGTTGGAAGGACTGATGCTGAAGCTAAAGCTCCAGTATTCCAATGAGCTGACTCACTGGAAAAGACCCTGATGCTGGGAAAGATTGAGGGCATAAGAAGACATCAGAGGATGAGATGGCTGGATGGCATCACTGATGCAATGGACATGAACTTAGGCAAACTTCGGGAGATGGTGAGGGACAGGGAGGCCTGGTGTGCTGCAGTCCATGGGGTCACAGTCAGACACAACTGGGTGACTGAACAACAACTCAGGTAAATAAATCAAATATTGTCAGCACCCAGAAGACTCCACCTCCATCCCATGGGTCCTCTCCAGGTCACACCCCTCCATCCATCCACAGGAGGTGACTTCCATCTTATCTTAATAAATGAACAGTTTTAGTCTATATACCCCCATATCTCATTGTTGTTCAGTTGCTAAGTCATGTCTGCTACCCCACGGACTGCAGCATGCCAGACTTCCCTGTCCTTCACTGTCTCCTGGAGTTTGCTCAAATTCATGTCGGTTTAGTCCGTGATGCTATTTATCTCATCCTCTGCTGCCTTCTATACCTCATTTTATCTCTCATTTGTTTCTATATCTCATTTTATTACACTTCACTTAATTGTGCTTCACAGATGTTGTTGCTGTTTTTTTTTTTTTCCAAACTGAAGGTCTGTGGCAGTCATGCATTGAGCAAGCCTATCAGCACCATTTTCCCAACAGCATTTGGTCACTGTGTCTCTGTGTCGCATTTTGGTAATTCTCACTAAATTCCAAACTTTTTCATTATTATATTTGTTAGGGTAATCTGTGATCACTGATCTTTGACGTTAACTGTGGCATAAAGATTATGACTTACTGAAGCTCAGATGACTAGCAGTGTTTTAGGAATAAAGTATTTTTTTAACTAAGGTATGTACATTGTCTTTTGGACATAATGCCACTGCACACATAATAGACCATGGTATAGTGTAAACATAACTTTCATATATACTGGGAAACCAAGAAATTCCTGTGACTCATTTTATTGAGCTATTTGTTTTATTACAGTGGTCTATAAATAAATGTATAAACATCCCTCCATATTATTGTTTTATCTGTATTTAAATGTTATATAAATTGACTCATCTATTCTTTTGAGTCTTACTTCCTTCATCCATCCTTATGGTTGTAAGATTCAATCACATTGTTTTCGTAGAGGCAGCATATGTCTTTTCAGGCATATATGGTAGTTCTTTCTACAAATATGCTACATTTTGTTATTTATCTTCCTATAGATGGATATTTGCTGTTTTTTTTTTTTAGGTTGGGGTAATTACTGATAATGTTGCCATATACATTCTTATTTATGCATTGTGTTGACATGAGCTGTAGCTATGTACCTAGGAGAGGAATTGCTGGGACAGAAAATATGTTATATCTAACTTTAGTTGATGCTGCCAAACTCTTTTCCAAAGTGGTGGTACCAACTTACTCTATCATTTGCAGTTTACAAGAGTCACCATTACGCCACGCTTCAGGGACAGACGGCATCCACTGTCTTTAAATGTTAGGCAATCTGGTAGGCGTGTAATTGTGTTCGTGTTTTTAGTTTTTATTTCCCCAACTATTGAAAAAGTTTATTGTTTATTGTCCATCTGGACTTTTCTTTTGTGATTTTTCTTTGGTTCATATTTAAATTGGGTCATCTTCTTGCTTGATGAATGTTATCCAAATGGATACTCGACCGTACAAAGTAGCATTTACTGAGAAGAGTGGTGTCTTGAAACTCATCAGAGCAGACGGTTAAAACCACAGAAGTTTTGTGAGTAGATTGTTAAAGTGGGTGTAGCTTGAAATCAGCCATGATGGGAGTTTTATACCGTGGGTATCGGCAAGTGCTACAAGTCAGGGCAGTCATTTACAACAGCAATGGAAAAGAACGTCTCTTCTACTCTGATCCTCAGTGCCAGCTCTGTCAAAACCCTGTCCACACAAACGTGGGCTCATTTCCACGCTATCCCTTCTGTATCTTTCTTTTATTTTTATACCTATCCTAGTGTCAAAGCCATACTGCCTTATGAAGTATGGCTTTATAATAGCTCTTCATATATGGTATAGCCAAGTCCTCCCATCTCAGAGTATCTTGCTGATTTGGGTCTCTTAAATTTTTTAATTTTAGAATTAACTTACCAAGTTTATAAAGAAAAAACTGTTTGAAATTTGAGGCATAGGAGAAGGCAATGGCACCCGACTCCAGTACTTTTGCCTGGAAAATCCCATGGACGGAGGAGCCTGGTAGACTGCAGTCGATGGGGTCGCCAAGAGTCGGACACAACTGAGCGACTTCACCTTCCCTTTTCACTTTCATGCATTGGAGAAGGAAATGGCAACCCACTCCAGTGTTCTTGCCTGGAGAATCCCAGGGATGGGGAAGCCTGGTGGGCTGCTGTCTATGGGGTCACACAGAGTTGGACACGACTGAAGTGACTTAGCAGCAGCAGCAGCACATTGATTCTGTAGATCAACTTTGGGGAAAATGCACATTCTTATGCTTCCCTGATGGCTCAGTGGTAAAGAATCCACCTGCAGTGCAGGAGACACAGGTTTGATCCCTGGGTTGGGAAGATCCCCTGGAGAAGGAAATGGCAACCCACTCCAGTGTTCTTGCCTAGAAAATCTCATCAACAGAGCAGCCTGGCGTGCTGCAGTCTGTAGGGTCACAAAGAGTTGGACGCAACTGAGAGACAGCATGCATGTATATTTTTATATGCTTTGGGTCACTGTGGAAATTACTCATTATTGTGTAACATCAGTTGCATATATTTTCTGTAGGTTTGTTATTTGTCATTTAAATTTGGCTACAGTGTTTCTTCCCTTGTGGAGCTTTACTTTTATTAAAGTTTATCAACCTTTTTCTTCATAGCTTCTAGCATTTATGTCATAAGATTAAAAATTTAAATATTAATATTCTCTGGTGTTTTATTCTGTCCTTTAATGATTTTCTTAATGATTACAGTCCAAAGATTTTAATCTTTGATCTACCTGGAGTTTATATCACATAAAATTATATTATGATAAAGATTTTTAAAATCCTATTTTTAAAAATCTATTGTCCCAATACCAGTTCCTGAACAATTCCTGACCAGTTCCTACTGATTTGAAATGTTACTGTTATCATAAATGAAATTTCTATAAGTATTTGGATTTTTTTTCTTGGATTTTGTCTTTTGTTTCATTATATGCTCTGTTTATAATATCACAGTTCCATAGGTATCATGTGAGCCACAAATGCAAGCCACATGAAATTTAAAATATTCTTGTGGTGGTGGTAGTTTAGTCACTAAGTTGTATTGACTCTTGTGATCCCACGGACTGTAGCCAGGCAGGCTCCTCTGTCCTTGGGATTTCCCAAGCAAGAATACTAGAATGGGTTGCCATTTTCTTCTTCCGTGGTTCACCCAACATATCAGTTCAATTCAGTTCAGTTGCTTAGTCGTGTCTGACTCTCTGCGACCCCATGGACTGCAGTATGACAGGCCTCCCTGTCCATCACCAACTCCCGGAGTTTTCCCAAACCCATGTCCATCCAGTCAGTGATGCCATTCGGCCATCTCAACCTCTGTCGTCCCCTTCTCCTCCTGCCTTCAATCTTTCCCAGCATCAGGTCTTTCCAAGTGAGTCAGTTCTTCACATCAGGTGGCCAGACTATTGGAGTTTCCGCTTCAGCATCAGTCCTTCCAATGAATATTCAGGACTGATTTCCTTTAGGATTGACTGGTTAGATCTCCTTGCAGTTCAAGGGACTCTCAAGTCTTTCCCAACACCACAGTTCAAAAGCATCATTTCTTCTGTGCTCAGCTTTCTTTATGGTTCAACTCTCACATCCATACATGACTACTGGCAAAACCATAGCTTTGACTAGATGGACCTTGGTCAGCAAAGTAATGTCTATGCTTTTAATATGCTGTCTAGGTTGGCCATAGCTTTTCTTCCAAGGAGCAAGCATCTTTTAATTTCATGACTGCAATCACCATCTGCAGTGATTTTGGAGCCCCCAGAATAAAATCTTTCACTGTTTCCATTATTTCCCTATCTATTTGCCACGAAGTGATGGGACCAGATGCCATGATCTTAGTTTTCTGAATGTTGAGCTTTAAGCCAACTTTTTCACTCTCCTCTTTCACTTTCATCAAGAGGCTCTTTAGTTCTTCTTTGCTTTCTGCCATAAGGGTAGTGTCATCTATGTATCTGGTTATTGATATTTCTCCTGGAAATCTTGAATCCAGTTTGTGCTTCATCCAGCCTGGCATTTCATATGATGTACTCTGCATATAAGTTAAATAAGCAGGGTGACGATATACAATCTTGACATACTCCTTTCCCAATTTGGAACCAGTCTGTTGTTCCATGTCTGGTTCTAACTGTTGTTTCTTGACCTGCATACAGATTTCTCAGGAGGCAGATCACGTGGTCTGGTATTCCCACTCTCTCAGAATTTTTCACAGTTTGTTGTGATACACACAGTCAAAGGCTTTGGCGTAGTCAATAAAACAGAAATAGATGTTTTCCTGGAACTCTCTTGCTTTTTTGATGATCCAACAGATGTTGGCAATTTGATCTCTGGTTCCTCTGCTTTTTCTAAATCCAGCTTGAACGTCTGGAAGTTCACAGTTCACATACTGTTGAAGCCTGGCTTGGAGAATTTTGAGCATTTCTTTGCTGCCATGTGAGATGAGTGCAATTGTGGGGTAGTTTGAACATTCTTTGGCATTGCCTTTCTTTGGGATCGGAATGAAAACTGACATTTTCCAGGCCTGTGGCCACTGCTGAGTTTTCCAAATTTGCTGGCATAATAACTTCACTGGAATTCCATTACCTCCACTAGCTTTGTTCTTAGTGATGCTTTGTAGGGCCTACTTGACTTCATGTTCCAGGATGTCTGGCTCTAGGTGAGTGATCAAACCATCGTAGTTATCTGGGTCATGAAGATCTTTTTTGTACAGTTCTTCTGTGTATTCTTGCTACCTCTTCTTAATATCTTTTGCTTCTGTTAGGTCTATACCATTTCTGCTCTTTATTGTGCCCATATTTGCATANGTCTGGCTCTAGGTGAGTGATCAAACCATCGTAGTTATCTGGGTCATGAAGATCTTTTTTGTACAGTTCTTCTGTGTATTCTTGCTACCTCTTCTTAATATCTTTTGCTTCTGTTAGGTCTATACCATTTCTGCTCTTTATTGTGCCCATATTTGCATACTAACCCATAGGTATCATGTGAACCACAAATGTAAGCCACATCAAATTTAAAATATTCTAATAGCCACATTAAAAAGTAAAAAAAGAGGTGAAATTACTTACTTTTACTATTTTTACAATTGAAGTATTGTTGATGTGTATAGTATTATATAAAATACATGTGTACGATATCATGTTTCACAATTTTTCAAGATCATATTTCATTTATAGTTATTATAAAATATTAGTTATATCCTCCATGTAGCACAGTATATCCTTGTAGCTTATTTTCTACCTAATAGTTTGTACCTTTTAATCCCCTACCCCTGTATTGCCTGTCCCCTCTTCCCTCTCCCCACTGGCAATCACTCGTTTGTTTTCTATATTTGTGAGTCTGTTTCTTTTTTGTTGTATTCAATAGTTTGCTGTACTTTGTAGAATCCACATATATGTGATATCATGCAGCTTTTGTCTTTCTCTGTCTGACCTATTTCACTTAGCCTGATGCCAGGTCCACCCATATTGCTCCAAATGGCAAGATTTTAGTCTTTTTAATGGCTAAGTAGGATTCCATTGTCTCTGTGTGTATGTGTGCATATATATGTATGCGTGTGTGTGTGTGTGTATCTCACATCTTCCTTCTCTGTTCATGTGTTGATGGATACTCAGGTTGCTTCTATAACTTGGCAATTGTAAATAATGCTGCTATGAACATTGGGCAGTNGCCGCCGCCGCCTGGGGAGGGGCCTGGGCAGCCAAGTGAAACTGAAAGGAAGGAGCCTGGCGCTCCTTCCTCGGGTCTCTAGGCAGAGACGCGAAGCAGGCACTGTGCAAACGCCGCCGAGAGGCTTTGCGGGAAAGGCAGGGCTTCTGTGGCCACATTATTAGACTTCCTGGGGCAACAGCTCCAGCCAGGCATAGCCTGACCGTTCACTGTCAACACACCCCAGGGCTCGACGGCTGGGCACCAAAGAGGGTGCGCTTGCTGGCTGCTCCGGGGACCCCCGCCAACTAGAGGGCGCCTAGGTCCAGCCCCCCAAACTGGTGGTGGTGGCCCAACCTTTCAAGGGGATCCCAAGGTGGAGGGGACAGCTGGTCTTTCCGGGCCTTAGCCGGGGACTCCAAGTCCAGGAGCACACTCCAGCTTCCCCCAGGGCTGCTCCTCCCGGGGCTGGGATGCGCGTGCGCCCAGAAGGCAACGCTAACTCGGTGGTGGCCGCGTGGGCGGCGGGAAGGTGGGGCTACCCGCTGCCCCGTGCTCCCGAGTCAAGATCTGGATTCCGGACAGTGCCTGGGTGCTGAGTCAAACCCCCGCTGGGCTGGATCTGCGGGGCCAGGAGTGCAGGCGGCAGTAGTTAATGATTAATCGCTTACCACCCGGCCTCCAGCCTCTCTGCACGAGAAACCGTGATCCCGGAGGGTGGGTTTGACCAGTATAGGCCAGGTGGCTTGGAGGGGTGCAGTAGAGAAGCCGAACAAAGCGCCAAGGACCTGCAGGGGAAGGGCCTGCGAGCTGGGGGCTGTGGGCTGACTGGCTGCAGCGAGTTTGGAACCTCCTTCCTCTGAGCTCACCACGCCTCTCCCAGTCACCACCCACTCAAACCCCACCCCTAAGCGCCTCCGGTTCGGCTAGGTTGGGCTGCCCCAGGAAGTTTCCATAAAAGCACCTGAAATCCCAAATTACCTTTTCCAGGTGAATTCGAGAAAGTCCTGCGCCCACTCCGGTGAGTTGCAGCTGAGAACTCTGGGCTCCGCAGGGAGGAGGAAGGGAAGCTGAGAAGGTCTTTCGACCTGGTTGCCTGGCTGGCTGTCTTCCTCATGGCTTCCCTGAGCCACTCTAGCAGGGACTGCTCCCAGGTCATTGATCACAGCCACGTTCCTGAATTCGAGGTGGCCACCTGGATCAAAATCACCCTCATCCTGGTGTACCTGGTTATCTTCGTGGTGGGCATCCTGGGGAACAGTGTCACCATTCGGGTCACCCAGGTGCTGCAGAAGAAAGGCTACCTGCAGAAGGAGGTGACAGATCACATGGTCAGCCTGGCTTGCTCCGACATCCTGGTCTTCCTCATCGGCATGCCCATGGAGTTCTACAGCATCATCTGGAACCCGCTGACCACACCCAGCTACACTGTGTCCTGCAAGGTGCACACGTTCCTCTTTGAGGCTTGCAGCTACGCCACGCTGCTGCACGTGCTGACCCTCAGCTTCGAGCGCTACATTGCCATCTGCCACCCCTTCAGGTATAAGGCCATGTCGGGGCCCTGCCAGGTGAAACTGCTGATTGGCTTTGTCTGGGTCACCTCTGCCCTAGTGGCACTGCCTTTACTTTTTGCCATGGGAGTTGAGTACCCCTTGGTGAACGTGCCCAGTCACCGGGGACTCACTTGCAACCGCTCCCGCACACGCCACCAGGAGCAACCGGAGAGCTCCAACATGTCTATCTGTACCAACCTGTCCAGCCGCTGGACCGTGTTCCAGTCCAGCATCTTCGGTGCCTTTGTGGTCTACCTTGTGGTCCTGGTCTCCGTGGCCTTCATGTGCTGGAGCATGATGCAGGTGCTTAGGAGGAGTAAGCAGGGTACCCTGGCTGCCCGGGGGCAGCAGCTGCAGCTGAGGAAGTTGGAGAGCCAGGACAGCAGGAGCGCCCGGAGACAGACTATCATCTTCCTGAGTGAGTACGGGGTGCAGGGCCACCCCACCACCGCCCCCAAGGTCCTCTTAACCCAAGCCTTGCCTTACAAGTGTGAACCTAAATTCATTGAGGTTGAAGAGGCAGAGATATAAGCCTCTGGATGTTTCTTCTCTCTGTTTTGGAGACTGGGGTTATGATCAGAAGAGCGCTTGACCAGAGGTCAGAAAGTCTAGGTACTTTCACCAGTGGCAGCTCTGTGACTGCTGGCCAAGTCACAAATGGCCAACAGCTTAGGTAAAATGGCGATGATAATACTGAGAAATGTGAGGGTCAAACTAGATAACTCAGGACAGGTGAAAGTCCTCTGAGACGGACCAAGTTCTGCAGGGCTGGAAGGAAGCATCCTTATCTAGCCCATCTTAACCCTGGGCAACCTTTCTCAGGCAGACTCTGTTCCCATTTTTGTCATCCTTAGCAGAAACAAGGCTGTCAGGAATACACTCTCCAGGCTGCAACTTTGTTCCCCCAAAGTGGTTTCCTACCCAAGTCTTAAGAAAGTGGAGCTCTCAGACACCCACTTCTCTGGGTAATGCTTGAATGTTCATCGTGGTGTGTCTGTTTGTTATCAGAGTATAGAAACGTAGCAGGAGTGGGCTGGCTTGTTTGTCTGAATCAGGAAATCTGGCTTTCCTGTGACTTGATTGATACCCAATTTCCATGCAGAGAACTTGGTTTGTTTCCCAAACTTTTGTTGTGATGCAACTATTTTGAATCAGATCCTTCTGTGTGCCAGGAAGGGAAGGGGCCCACGGTCAGTAACCCCCAAGACCTTAGAAGAGAGTCCTGGTGGCCACCCTTTGAGAGACTGGGCTTTCCCAGAAACACACAAAGTGTACGCAGCGAAGGGTCTTTCAAAATAGTTTTTAGCAGAAGGGAGAAAAAGATACCCTTGTGAGTGTGTGAGTGTGAGTCAAGGGGGAGTTGATGGAACAAATGTTTCCCTTTCTCCCCAGTCCCCTCTCCAGTGTGGCATCCGAGGAGGAATAAATCATGGTGCTGTTTGTTTTGGTGTGGGAGACCTGAGAAACAGGTTCCAGGATGAAAGTTAGACAAGAAAGAAAGATGGGAGGCACTTGAAGAGGGAGGACAAGAACCAGGTTTAGCCCAGCCCTACCCCTGGCTTCCAGTGTGTCTGTACAGTGGGCCTGACCTTATTGTATCTGTGCAAAATGAGAGAAGGGAGTTTGCCGGTTGAGGATGCCTGATTCTGCATCAGGGGCTGTGCTTTTGACATATTTCCATTTCATAGAAGAGGAATTTCAGGCTTAGAGAGAACCTAGTTCAAATGCACTGAAGTGCAGCTCCCAGATTTTAACCTTGTTTCTCTGGGGTGTTTCTGAGTTGCCTATCACTCACCACATGACAGGCCAATAAATTGGGAGATAAGTTGTTGGGACAAGGAATAGCAACTTTATTTGGAAAGCCAGCTGGGGGGCTAGTGTCCCATAGAAACATCTTACCTGAGTTAGAATTCAAGTATCTTTGTTAAAAGGGAGGGATATGGTTGGTTGTTGCAAGCTTCTGTTTAGTAATCCTTTGTTTTTGCAGCTGTATGCACAGGTAAGTTTGGTAAGATTATGATGTTCCTATAAACCTGCAATAAGATGAATGTNCCATAGAAACATCTTACCTGAGTTAGAATTCAAGTATCTTTGTTAAAAGGGAGGGATATGGTTGGTTGTTGCAAGCTTCTGTTTAGTAATCCTTTGTTTTTGCAGCTGTATGCACAGGTAAGTTTGGTAAGATTATGATGTTCCTATAAACCTGCAATAAGATGAATGTTATTCTGTTCTGCAGCTCTTTATATGAATGGGAAAACGTTTTGTCTTTGAACATTAGAGCCTTGAGAGTGGTCCATCTTGTATATTTCATGCTATAGGCAACATTCTTGTAGCAAAAGTGATAGCATACATATGTTAAAGTAAAAGAAGCAGATCCAATAAAGAGTCAAGATTTGTTTCTCTGTTATTACAAGGGCAGGGAAGTAAGTGGTTGCCTGTGGCTTTTTCATGGGCTCAAGGGGAAGGGAAAATGAAATTAAGCAGGACTTTGATAAGATGTTGCAACCTTTCTGGAAACTGGAGTAAGGCGTCTGTGTCGGGTGACATTGTCCAGGGACTTAGGGCACCCAACCCAACTCAATCTCTCTTACCCACTGGCTTCTGTCCAAAATATTCCAGGAAGAAACAAAACTTTGGATTTGTTTGAACATCTATTGAAAAACTAGTTCTTTCTTCCTCCATATACCTTTAGGCATGTCTTAAACTGCTAGCAGTAATTCATACTTTAATGTGAAGAAATTTCCTTTTTTCCTTTTTTGAGTACAAGACATTACCTCCCACTCTAATTTGGGAAGTAAGACTCCATTTGACCAAGAACAAAACTAATTGATTTCTCTTTGTTCTCTATCGTACCAATCTCTTTTTATTAATTTTTTAAAAATTTCTCTTAGTAGATGTCTGTTCTTCTCCTAGTGGGTATTGTTCCAAGTCAAAGTCAGTCTCCAAGTTGAAGTTCTGTCTCCATTCAGACATGAAATCAGAACATCCCAGACTTTTAGGGAGAGACAAATAGGAACTTGGATATCATCTCATCCAGTTACTAATTGCTGAGGATGAGTCTGTTCTCTCAGCTGCCCTCACTCTTTCCTTCTCCTAGTCTCCCCGTTTCTTGTAACAGCTATGTATTAATCACCCACTGTGTTCCCTGCATAGATTGTTGAATGGCAATCAGGTGCTCAATGTGTGGTAATGTCTTGGGGGAATTTACCATTTGTATTTAGCCCATTGCCTCTGCAGTAGGTTTGCAGAGCAATTCTTGCAAATGTCCCCTTCTCCCAATGAATTTCAAAGAGCTTTTGAAAATAGGATCCTCACTAATTAACTCAAGTTAGGAAATAAATTAATGGAACGAAGAGGAAGGAATCATGGTCTACATCCATCAGATTGATACAATGCAATTTACTTTGTGGGTTTCATAAAACGTATGTTTTGGGGGCATTTTTAACCTAGAACAAATGAAAATATAAATTGTTTACAAATAGCTGAATTTAATATAGTGATTTAGCTGTCTTTTTAGCACTTCAGTTAACAGATGTATCAAATTAAAACAAATATTTGCTCATTTTAAACATCTTTTGCATTTAATGTGAAATGTAAATGACAACACAGCGCAAGATGTTTTTGGAGCTCTGGAGGCAATAAAAAAAACCATTAAGGATTTTCTCCTCTCGTTGTTAAAAAATGCTAACTTCTGCATAACAAAAGGGAAATTCATAAATCTACTCAAGATGAGGAAGTCTATGTAGAAAATATTATTAATTTTTCCTTTCTGCATCCTTTGCTATTGTGCCTCAGTCTAGCTGAGGTTCTTGGCTGGTGGATAATGAAAACAAATTGGGAACTCCCAACAAGAAAGGGATGCTGAGACACCTCCTAGCTCTCAAGCAGTTTGCAGGAGAGAACAATAATAATGTGAAAGTGCACATTTCTGGACTCATGAGTGTCCCTTCTTGCCTTCTGTCAGCTAAGTAAGAAATCAGTACTAGACGTATTTCTGTATGGTCACTGCTAATATAACTTGTCCCATGCCAAGACAGCAAGGAGCTGGTACCTTTGTCTCTCTATACCTTAGATGTTGAGAATATGCAAAATGAGCCTTCCTTTCAAGAGGATTTCCCAGACCTTCCATCTTGTCTTTCTGAACCCTCACTTGGGGTTCTTTGCAATGTCTCTGGTCCACAGACATTCATATTTGTGTTTATTGTACATGCGGCTTGCTGTCAGATGTCACCCACTCAAAGTGAAATAAGAATATTTTAAAAGAAACGTTGTAATTGGTAGCTTCCAAGAGCATAAAGTGATTGGGGCTCAGTTACAGCTACTTTTTGAGGATCTGTAAGGTTGTGATTGTTTTTCAAAGATAGTTATAAATTTTTTTNTTCTTTGCTGTTTAATTCACCCTCACTGAAGCTCCTGTCCTAGCATCATCTTTGTCAATTTCCCCTCCTTTTAGGATTAACTGGTGTAATTCGGCTAGACCTTCGTTTGTCAGTGGCTTGTCATTTGATTCCTGTGTTTCTGCAGCTTTCCTTTCATTGACTTCATGAAATTCTGCACCCTATGTGCAGACCATACACAGAAATATAATTAATTGAAAAATCAATCTCTATAGCCTTGTGTGTATCAACTGATTACATGGAAATGAATGCCTTAAAATACTCTGAAGTGTCCAAAGAATTTTTAAATAGTCGTTTCTTGACTAGTTTAAATTCTGGTCTTACAATCATGTTCGTGTTGTTAATTTTCTTAGCAGACTTTTTCTCTGATGTATAAAGGGCTAGCCAACTCCGTCTCTCAGGGAAATATCACCAAAATTAAATTAGTGACATTTTTAATGTGAGAGATTATTTTGACTCAAATGTTTGGATATTTCAAGAAAAAAGAGTTTTGCCTCAAGAATTCAGATTCCTACCTCCTCCCTTTACTGGAGTGGATGTGGCTGTCATAAATGGTGTTTCATGTTTATTTTTCTATTTGTGATGTCTGTCATAAATTCCAAGTGTTCTGCGATCACCCTGGCAGACAGACATAATGATGCTGTTTTAGTTTTATAATCAGGCTGCCTCAATGATTAGCAAGTCTGTTCATCTGTCTTAGTTGCATACTTCTTGGGGGCAAAGTGTAATAAGACAGCGGAGGCCTTCACTGAGAGTGCATTCAACTTATTAATGCTAAAACCACTCAGAATCAAAGGCTTTTGGTGTGTACAGACAGCATAGAGCAAGTATATTGAATTGGGTGTCAAGGAGCCCTGTCTCGCCCCGCCTAGGCAAGTTCCTCTGACCCACCATTTGGATGACACTGTCATCTCTCTGCACCTTTTCCTTCTATCCACCTCCCCTGCTGATCTGCAACCCTGGAATGACCCAGCTGACTCTCTGCTTCTACTCCTTGGCTGCATGCTGAACACTGGAGATAAGGCTGGTCACTGCCACTGGGAGTTCCTGCAAGTCGATGTGCTCAACCTCACCTGGGCCCTGCTTGCTGCTGCTACCTTCCTTTGCAGGGATGTTCAAAGAGATTGAGCTCCTGGAGTCCGTTTTCCACTTTGAGGGACCTTGACTGGGTGTGTCACCACTGGAGGAGCGTCTGCGTCTACCCTTGGCTAGGGAGACCCTGCTGCAGCTGCTGGGTCCCACTGACGCCCCTATTCCCAGCCGCATATGTTCAGGTCCCTTAGTGGCTTCCCATGGCTCCGAGGTCACAGATCAAAATCCTTAACACGAGGACCTCATGGTCAGCTGCCCCTTCAGCTTCATGGGGTGTGTTTCTCTGGTTGTGTTAGTCAGCTGGACTGTCATGACAAAATACCACAGGTGGTGTGGCTTAAACAGCAGACATTTATTTTCTCATAATTCTGGAAGCTAGAAATTGGAGAGCCAGGAGATGGCAGGGATGGTTTCTGGTGAGCCTGCTTCTTCGGTTTGTAAATAGCAGCCTTCTCACGGAGTCCTCACGGGCCCTTGCTTGATGGGAACAGGAACAGAGATCTCTGGTATGGCTTCCTTTCCTGATAGGGAAGCTGGTCTAACTGGATTAGAGCCCAGAGCGTCTGATCTCGTTTAACCTTAGTTACTTCCCTAAAGGCTCTGTCTCCAGACATTGTCACATTGTGGGGCTAGGGCTTCACCCCATGAATTTGGGGGGCACAGTTGAGCCCATAACGCCACTTAATCGCTCTGCCCCATGCCCTCCTCCAGTTCTTCAGTGGACCGTGGCCAGGCTCACTCGCTGTCACCATCTGGTCTTGGCATGTGTTGTTTCCTTTGCCTGAAATGCTTTTCTGCCTGCTCTATGCTCTACCTCGCCCTGGCAGCCCCTTCACCAAATTAGCATGTTCAGATCTCTTCTGGGAAGCATGGCCCATCCTCCTCGACTTGATTAAACCTCCCTTGAAACAAGAGTCAACAGTTAATAGTTTTACATTTAGTGGTGAAATCATTTGATTGATGTCTGCTTTCCCTCCCATTCCTCGAGGACAGGAGCTGTGCTTTACTTTCCACTGTCCTTCATCCATCGTGTAATGCCTGGCACACAGGAGAAGAAGTGAAGGGAAGTCGCTCAGTCGTGTCTGAGTCTTTGCGACCCCGCAGACTATCCTACCAGGGTCCTCCCTCCATGGGATTCTCCAGGCAAGAGTACTGGAGTAGGTTGCCATTTCCTTCTCCAGACACAGCAGATGTTCAGTGGAAAATTGTTGACTGAATAAATACTTAAATGCCCCTGAGCTTGGGATTGGAGATGATGTTCTGTTTACCCTTGGGCATGCATTCCTCTGGAAATTTATCATTCCTCACAATTTTGGGGATTAGTCCAAAGCTAAAGGTGCTCTTTTTTTTTTTTTTTTTTTTAAAGACTCATTTTTCTTAAAAAATTTTTTAAAATTTAAGTTTGACTGTGCTGGGTCTTTGTTGCTGTGTGGGTTTTTCTCTAGTTGCGGAGAGCAGGAGCTGCCCTTCATTGTGGTGTGGTGGCTTCTCACTGCAGCGGCTTCTCTTGTTGCAGAGCATGGGCTTTAGGGCTTGAAGCCTTCAGTAGTTGTGGTTCTCTGGCTCTAGAGCATAGGCTCAATAGTTTTGGTACACGGGCTTAGCTACTGTAAACCACGTGGGATCTTCCTGCACCAGGTATTGAACCTGTGTCTCCTTCATTGGCAAGGGGATTCTTTCCCACTGAACCACCAGGGAATCCCAAGATGCTCTCTTGAAAAGGATCTAATGTGGCCCAGGCCTCTGAAAAGTGAAGACATTGTGGAGGACATTAAAGATTTTATCTCTCTTGAGCCAAGAAACAGTCTGTGTTAATCAGCCCTTAAATGTCAGCGTTCACCGTACGTACCTGCCAAGAGTTACCTTACAGTAAAAGTGATTAGGGTGCTGTTTAACAGTCCTTGTTACACTCTGTTTAACCGGATGATAATGGAATAAGACACCTTGAAAAATTGCTTCTTAGCAGGCCCTTTCACCACTTGGTAAGAGAGTCCTCAGGGTAATGGAAAGAGGATAAAGTGGGGGAAATATTTTAAAAGTATTCAATCAATGTGTTTTTTTTTTTTTGAAAAAAATATTTGTTTATTATTTAGCTGCGTCAGATCTTAGTTGGAGCACACGGGTGGCTGTTGAATGTGGGATCTTTCATTGTGGTGTGTGGGTTTCTGTCATTTCGGCAAGCAAGCTCAGCAGTCACAGTGTGGGCTTAGTTTCTCTGTGGCATGTGGGATCTTAGTTCCCCGTACAGGAATCAAACTCACATCCCCTGCACTGGAAGGCAGATTGTTAACTATTGGACCACCAGGGAAGTCACTAACCAATGTTTTTATTTCCCCCTTAAATTGCATTTGTTTGTAGCCATCTCCCTCCCTCAAGTCTTAACCAGAAGGCTTGGCACCCCAGGAAAGTCAAGAAGCAAGTGCTGCCTTGTCTAAAGGTATTGTTTTCAGTTTTGAGCCCAGAAGCTGGACTTCTTAACCTTTTGATGAGGCAGTTGTCTTTTAAGCCTTCAGGAGGGCGCACAAGGATCGCTAACCTCTGTAGCTCTCCCTTTGCCATGTAACCAGCCCAGTCTGGTACATGAGATCTACTACCATGCAGCTTGTTCCAGATAAGACCATAGCTAAGGGGTTTGCCATGTCTCCTTGGAAGTCAGTGAAGGGCTTGAAAGGGTGAAGATGCATAGTTAAAGACCTGCTGCTGCTCCTAGGGTGATAGCATTTGTCACATGGTGGTTGAAGTTAAAATACAGGCCTGGTCATGTTCCCAGAGTAGAAAAGAGACAATCCGTGGGGACACAGTCTTGGAAGAGCAGCTGATGCCAGTTAGTTCTTCCTGCCATTATCCATGTCCCTGGCTCTTGGCTTGTCCAAGTCTTGCTGTCACTGCAGCCTTCTATGACCAGAGAATGACTCTGCTTCCATTCAGCTCCTTGCGTGTCCCCAGCATGGCAGCCCCAACTGCCCCCATATCACATAGGTTCTGGTTAGGAGCTGGCTCGGTCATAGTCACTCTGACTCGGTGGTCTCCAAACTTTTTGGCACCAAGTACCAATTTCATAGAAGACATTTTTCCCACGGACCTATGGGGGATGGTTTCAGGGTGATTCAAGTGCATTGCATTTATTGTGTACATTATTTCTATTATTATTACATCAGCTTCTCCTCAGATCAGCAGGCATTGGCTCCTGGAGGCTGGAAACCCGTGCTCCAACTTATTTCCATTGTGCAGTGGTCATTCTTCAGTGACAATTTCAAGTCCCCACTTCTTCCTTGAAGCCTTCCTACACTGACCTTCCTATGAATAATGAGCCATCTGAGGCCCCATTTCTCAGATAGCATCACGGGTGTTGTCACCCAACTATTCTTGGGGCTGCCTGAGATCAGGGACGTTGCATTCCCATATTTTTTCAAACTTCTCTACTGGTCTGGGTACACAGTGGCTGTGAGTGGCTTCATGTTGTTGTTTAGGCAAGCATACTGGAGTGGGTTGCCACATCCTCCTCCAGGGGATCTTTCCTACCCAGGGATCGAACCCATGTCTCCTGCATTGACAGATTCTTTACCGCTGAGCCACCTAGGAGGAGCTGCTTCGAAAGTGAAGTAATTGAAATTCCCTTACCGTGGCTGCTGCCCTTGGGTAGGAGGGAGATTGCACAAACTGTGATCCTCAGGAAGTCACTTTGACTCTACCTGCCTTTTCCCCCCTGCCCTGCGGTAGGTAGAAATCTGAGATGGCTCCTGGAATTCCCTACCCCCTGTGTACATACACCTGCTTCCACTTATTCAGTCAAACACTAATCAAGGCGTTGCTGTGAAGGGATTTTGCAGAAGTAATTAAGTTCCCAAATCGGTTGACCTTAAAATAGGGAGATTTTCTGCATGGGCTTAATCAAGTCACAAGACCCTTTAAATCTAGGTCTAGGAGTCAGATACAGGGCATGTCAGAGATCAGCTCACAAGATGGGTGGGAGGTAAAAGAACTTTGCCACTGCTGACTTTGCAGATGTGTGGAACTACTGGCAGGGAATGTAGGTGGTCCTGAGGAGCAGAGACCTAGCAAAGAAATGGGGATCTGAATGAACTGAGAAGTGCATTTCCCCCCAGAGCTTCCAGAAATAACTCAGCTTGGCTGACTCCATGAGACCTAGAGTGGAGGTTCCAGCCATACTGGCTCTGGAGTTGTGATCCACACAACTATAAGATAATAATTCAGACATTAATTTATATTAATTTGTTATGTGACAATAGAAAACATACATTCTCTGAACTCTGATAAGGGGGCTCCAAGGTAGACACTTGTCTTGCCTTAGTTATATCTTCCAAACCTAATTTCTGGAAACTTCTCTGTGAAGAGTCTCACCTTCTAGGACCTTTACCCAAGGCCCAGCCATTCCTGAATTTACCCACCATTTATTAACATCTGCTAAGACTCAGGGATTAGGAAATTTACCATGATCCAGGGCACCATGGAATTTTCTCTGGAGTTTTCTGGAATTTTCTCCTGTTTGAGGAAGTTCAAAGTTTGCAGTTTTGAGCCCCATCAGCTAGAATTTTGGACCCCTAGATCCTTCGGTTGTCAAAGAGGAGGACTGTAGTGGGTTCATCTTTTAATGATCATTTTTCAAGTAGCTCTTTTTTTCTCAGAGCCTGGCACTTAGAAGGTGTTGAATAAATGTTTGGTGAATCAGTGAATGTCTGGGCAGCTTTGCTGCTCACCAGGGCAGATTGCTTACATTCTTCATCATTTATTAATAGCTTCAAATGAAAAAAAAAAAAAAACAGGGGCAGACAGTGGGAACCAACCACAGTGATAAAAGCAAGTCTGAGAAAGATGTCTCGCTTAAGATTTCTGCCAATTGAGAAACCTGACAAAATTTCCTGTTTGCACTTACTGTGTGTAAGAGCCATTCTGGCAGACAGGAACCTGCCAGACATCTCATCACGCTGCTTTACACATCTCAAGAGTGGCTGGGTGGCTGGAGAGCAGCGATGGTACCATAGTCTGGGGATCAGGAGACTGCAGCATCAAATTGCTATTGTTCTTGTTAAATGTCTAACTGGCTATGAAACCAAAAGCATGCAGACGTGGGAGTCAAGCCCAGTTAGGAGGGATGAAGTTCACTGAATTTGTAGAGAAAATCCATCCTCTTTCTCTAGTGAAGTGGAAAGAATCCAGCTTACCTTAGAAATAAGACACTGCACACAGGGTGTTGGGGTAGAACCAAGGTCATTTGTTCTCTGGCCTTTATATATTATTATTATTTTGAAGACATGATATACTCAGCAGAAACAAAGCTTTCTGAGAAATTTATGGGTTGACTTTCTATGTGCCTCAATTCTGAAGGATTAAATATCATGTTGAACTGACGGCTGCATATTTTATATATTTAGAGGACAGTGAATGTATTGTCATTGTTTTTTAAGCTCAAGTTTGTCTTGACAGGGGAGGCAAGTGAAGTGGTGATTGAAGATTGCTTTCTGGAGGGTGAAAAACGTACATAGAAGTAGCCTATTCTCCTTCTTGGATCTGAAGTTTTTCTCATTACTGCATCTCTTGAAGGTCTCTTTCTCCAGGAAACCCTTGTGGACTGGCTTTATGCTGCTCTAAATTGTCCAGCAGGTCTTCATGTTTCATTTTAGTGCTTCATTCATGAAGTATTTATGAAAGCCTAAAATGTGCATGGTGTCATTAAGACTTTAGAGATCAGAGTGCTGGTTCTCCTCTTTGAAGAGCTCAATATTTCTTTAGTTAAGGCCTCAAAGTATAGAGGTGAAGATTTGTAGAAAGAATCCTAAAAATACCCTTGATGAAGAGTTGGGGAGTATTGGCTACTTATGAAATAAACTGGTTCTTGGCACCAGAATTTTTAATAGGGCGATTAATTAGACATCACCCACTCCAGAGATGTCCTCTACAGTCTTTTTTTTTTTTTTTATCCTAAAGGTCAGCTTTTTCTTTTTTTCTTTTTTTTTTTCCATCTCAGGTGTAAAGGAGGTCCCAAAACAGTCTTGATATTCACAATGTAGTCCATGGATCAGCAGCATCAACATAACCTGGGAAACTGCAAAATACAGTCTTTGGCCATACTCCATACCTACTGAATTAGAACTGCATTGCAAGCAAGTCTCTGTGGTTGCCACATATTAAAAGTGTGCAAAGCACCCATGTGCAACATGTGGAGGGGATTCTTTTAACTCAAAAAGAATAAAAAAGGATCAACTTAGAATAACTGAACTCACCATACATAGTAAGAACTAATTAGAGTTGTAATAAGAGCTCTATATAGTCATGACAAGTGGAAATTTGCTCTATGACATGTAGTCACAAGAAACTTCACATTATTTTGAAAAAAGAAGCTTAAATCAGGTTCCAAAACCTTATTTTGCAAGGTGGTGAAAATTCAGTCTCAATGAAGTTTGGAGGGAAGTGAAAGAAAGTGTTAGTGGCTCAGTTGTGTCCAACTCTTTGCAATCCCATGGACTGTAGCCTGCCAGGCTCCTCTGTCCATGGAATTCTCCTGGAAAGAATACTGGAGTGGGTTGCCATTCCATTCTCCAGAGGATCTTCCTGCCTCAGGGGCTGAACCCAGGTCTCCTGCATTCCAGGCAGATTCTTTACCATCTGAGCCATCTGCTTCCTCATGTTGTATTAAAATTCAAGGGTGCTTATGAGCTGTCCAGAAAATGGAGCTTTTGGCTCTTCCTTCAAAGTAAGTGTTTTGTTCAAAGGACTTTCTATTGTTTCTTCTTCTCTAGCATTCTGCTGCCAACGCTGATCAGAGTGCCCACATGGGTCAGCCAAGGGGCTGGCCTTTATATTTCCTCTCTATTCCTTTCAACGTCGCTGTCCTGAGGGTAGAATTATCCTTGCTTTTCAGAATTGCCCAAGGTCATCACCCATGGCAATTTGAACTGTGGTCTCACTCCAGAGTCCGCATTCTATATGTCTTCTTTGGAAAAATGTCTATTCAGGTCCTCTGCCCTTTAAAAAATTAGGTTGTTTGCTTTTTTGATGTTGAATTGTAAGAATTGTTTGCATATTTTGGATATTACTCCTTATCAGATATATCATTTCCGAGTATCTTCCCCTATTCAGTTAGTGGTCATTTTGTTGTTAGTTTCTTTCTCTGTAGAATACTTTTTAATTGGATGTAGTCTCACTTGTTTACTTTTGTTTCTCTTGCCTGAAGACAGATTCAGAAAATATAAAGGCTAATGTCAAAGAGCATACTGCCTATGTATTCTTCTATAAGTTTTATGGGTTTTGGTATTATATTTAAGTCTTTCATCCATTTTGAGTTTATGTTTAGATATGGTGTGAGAAAGTAGTCCAGTTGAATTCTTTCACCTATAGTTGTCCAGCTTTTTAAATATCATTTATTAACACACTGTCTTTTCCCCACTGTATATTCGTGCCTCTTTTGTCATAGATTCAGTTCAGTTCAGTTGCTCAGTCACGTCTGACTCTTTGCGACCCCATGAATCGCAGCACGCCAGGCCTCCCTGTCCATCACCAACTCCCGGAGTTCACACAAACTCATGTCCATCGAGTCGCTGATGCCATCCAGCCATCTCATCCTCTGTCGTCCCCTTCTCCTCCTGCCCCCAATCCCTCCCAGCATCAGGGTCTTTGTCATAGATTAATTACCCATAAAAGTGTGGGATTATTTCTGTTCTCTCTATTCTCTTTCATTGATCTATGTGCCTATTTGTGTACCAGTACCATACTATTGTGATTACTGTAGCTTTGTAGTTTGAAATCAGAGAACATGATACTTCCTTCCAGCTTTGTTCTTCTCAAGATTGTTTTTCCTATTCAGGATCTTTTGTGTTTCAATAGAAAATTTGAAATTATCTGTTTTAGTTATATGGAAAATGCCATGGTATTTTGGTAAGGATTTCATTGAATATGTAGTTTGCCTTATGTAGATAGTATGGTCATTTTAACAATATTAATTCTTCTAATCCATGAATATGGTCTATCTAGCCACCTGTTTCTCTCATCTTCATTTCCTTTCATCAGTGTCTTATTGTTGAGTAGAGGTCTTTTACCTTCTTAGACTCATTCCTAGGTATTGTAGATGTTTCATTTAAATGCAGATGTGATTGTCTTTTTCATTTCTTTCTTATAGTTTATTGTTTGTATATAGAAATGCAACAGATACTGTGTATTAATTTTGTATCTTGTAATGTTATGGAATTTATTGATGAGTTCTAGTAGCTGTTTGGTGACATCTTTAGGATTTTCTATGTTTAATACCATGTCACCTGAAAACAGTGATAGTTTTATTTCTTCCTTTCCAATTTGGATTCCATTATTATTATTATTTTTTGAATGATTGCTGTGACTAGGGCTTCCAATACTATTTTGAATAAAAGTGGCAAGAGTGGGCATCTTGTGTGGTTCCTGATTTTAGAGAAAATGCTTTCAGCTTTTCACAGTTGAGTATGATGTTAATTGTGGACTTATCATATATGGTCTTTATTATGTTGAGGTATATTCCCTCTATGCCCACATTTTAGACAGTTTTATTTTTTACTTCATAAATGGATGTTGAATTTTGTCAAAAGCTTTTTATGTATCTGTTGAGATGATCATGTGGTTCTTATTCCTTAGGTTGTTAATAGGGTGTATCACAGGGATTGATTTGTGGATATTGACCCATTTTTGTATCCCTGGGATAAACCCCATTTGGTCATTGCATATGATTATTTTAATATAATGTTGAATTTAGTTTGCTAATTTTTTCTTGACAGTTTTAGCATATATGTTCATCAGTGATACTGACCTCAAATTTGTATGTGTGTGATTTTTTTTTTCCCCCCTGGTTTTGCTATCAGGGTAAAGCTTGCCTCATAGAATGAATTCAAAATCATTCCTTCCTCTTCCATTTTGGCAATAATTTGAGAAGTAGTGGTGGTAACTCTACTTTAAACATTTGATAGAATTCACCTGTGAAGCTATCCGGTCCTGGATTTTGTTTGTTTCCCACTCCACCCATCCCCCCTGTGCTGCCCCCTGCCCACCCTGCTACTGATTCAGTGTCTTTACTGGAACTGGTGTGTTCATGTTTGTTTTCTATTTCTTCCTGGTTCAGACCTGGGAGATTGTACATTTCTAGGAATTTGTCCGTATCTTCTAGGTTGTCTATTTTATTGGCATATAGTTATTTATAATAATCTCTTATGATTCTATGTATTTCTATGTTTTCACTTGTACTTTCTCCTTGTTTTATTTCTGATTTTATTGATTTGAGTCTTTTTTTTCTTTGTTGAGTCTGGCTAAAGGTTTTTAAATTTTGTTCATTTTTTTAAAAAGAATTAACTGTTTCTTTACTCTTTTTGGTTGTTAGTCTCATTTCACTTATTTATGCTCTGATTTTTTATCATTTCTTCTACTCATTTTGGGTTTTGTTTGTTCTTCTTGTTCTAGTTCCTTTAGGTAGGTTGTTTAATTGACATTTTTCTAGTGTCCTGAGGTAGGCTTGTATTACTATAAAATTCCTTCTTAGAACTGTTTTCTGTGTCCCACAGATTTTGAATTGTTGTGTTTTCATGTCTTCAGGTTTTTTTTTTTTTTTTTTTTTTAATTTTCTCTTTGATTTCTTCAATGACCCTTTGGTTGTTCAGTATCATTTTGTTTAGCCTCAATGTGTTTGTGTTTTTCCTTCTTTTTTTGTAGTTGAGTTAGAGTCTCATAGCCCCACAGTCAGAAAAAANGAAGAAGATAAAACCCCAGAAGAAGAACTAAATGGAGATGTGTATAAGAGACAGGTGCCTCAATGTGTTTGTGTTTTTCCTTCTTTTTTTGTAGTTGAGTTAGAGTCTCATAGCCCCACAGTCAGAAAAAATGCTCGATATGATTACAGTCTGCTGACACTTGTTTTGTGGACTGGCATGAATCTATCCTGGAGAATGTTCCATGTGCAATTGAAAGAAATGTGATTCTGCTGCTTTTGAATGGCGTGTTCTATACGTATCTATTAGTGTAATGTGTCATTTAAGGCCAGGTTTTCTTATTGGTTTTCTGTCTGGATGATTTGTCCATTGAGGTAAGTGGGGTGTGAAAGTCCCCTACTATTATTGTGTTGCTGTCAGTTTCTTCCTTTGTGTCTGTTAATCTTTCCTGTATGTATTTAGGTGCTCCTATGTTGAGTGCATATATATTTGTAATTTTTATGTCTTCTTCTTATATTGATCTGTTGATCATTATGTAGTATCCTTCTTTGTCTCTTGCTACAATCTTTGTTTTAGTCTATTTTGTCTGATATAAGTATTGTCACCTTGGTTCTCTTTTTGTTTCCATTTGCATGGAATACCTTTTTCCATCTCTCATTTTTAGTCTGTGTGTCTTTAGATCTGAAGTGAGTCTTGCAGGCAGCATATTTTTGAGACTTGTATTTATTTAGCCACTCTGTCTTTTGAGTGGAGCATTTTGTCTAGTCATATTTAAAATACTTATTGATAGGTATGTATTATTGCCATTTTGTTAATTTGGGGGGTTGTTTTTATAGTTCTTTTCTGTTTCACCTTTTTTTTTCTCTCCTCTTGTGCTTTGATGATTATCTTTAGGGTTTTGTTCAAATTACTTTCTCTATTTTTGTGTGTATCTACGGTAGAATTTCGGTTTGTGGTTACTATGAAGTTTATATACAGTGTTCTATCCACCTATCTGTGATTATTTTAAGTTGCTGATCTCTTTGAGTTTGAACATATTTTAGCAACCCTATTTTGTATCCCTCTGTGTTTACACTTTTGACATATTTTACATATTTTTATTTTGTGTCTCCTGTAACTACTTACTGTAGATATAGACAGTTTTATTATGTTTGTTTTTTAACCTTCATATTAGCTTTATAAGTGGTTAATTTTCTACTTTTGCTCTATATTTGCCTTTACTAATGAGATTTTTTGTTTCATAATTTTCATATTTCTAATTGTGAAGCTAATTAGAATTAGCTTCTACTTCTGCTTGAGAATTCCCTTTAAAATTTCTTGTAAAACTGGTTTAATGGTGCTTAACTATTTTAGCTTTTGCTTATTTGTAAAAATTTTGATCTCCATCCAATCTGAATGAGAGCCCCTTTTTTGGTAGAAAATTCTTGTTTGTAGATTTTCCCCTTTCATCACTTTAAATATATTGTGCTGCTCCCTTCTGGCCTGCAAAGTTTCTGCTTAAAAGTTAGCCGATAGGCTCTAGGAATTCCTCTGTATATAGCTTGTTGTTTTTTCCTTGATTCTTTTATATTCTTTCTTTGGCATTTTAATTTCAGTGTGTCTTGGTATGGTCCTCCTTGGGTTGACTCTGCACTTCCCGGACTTGGTTGGCTGTTTCCTTTCCCAAGTTAGGGAAGTTATTAGCTATTATGTCTTCAAATATATTATCTGCTCCTTTATCTCTCTCTCCTCCTTCTGAAACCCCTTATAAAGCAAATGTTAGTAAGCTTGATGTTATCCCAGAGATCTCTTAAATTGTCCTCATTTTTTAAAATTCTTTTTAAATTTTCTGTTTAATTTGAGTGATACCTATTACTGTCTTTCAGTTCATTGATCCCTTCCTCTGTGTTAGCTAATCTGCTGTTGATACCTCCTAGTGTTATATTTTTATATAAGTTATTTCATTCTTCAGCTCTTTTGGTTCTTCTTTATATTTTCTACACTCCTTGTTAAATTTGTCACTGTCTTCATTCATTCTTGAGTTGAGTATCTTTACATTTAATACCTTGAGCTCTTTATCAGGTAAGTTGCATATCTCCACTCCATTTAGTTCTTCTTCTGGGGTTTTATCTTCATTTGGAAAATATTTCTTTGTTGCCCTGTTTTGCCTAATTTGCCGTTTTTATTTCTGTGTATTTGATAGTTTGGTTACATCTACTGATCTTAGAGAAGTGGCCTTATGTAGGAGATGTCCCATGAGGTCCCATAGCACAGTCCTTTCTCATCACCAGAGCTATATGCACTAGAATCCCTGCTATGTGGGCTGCATGGATCCTTCTGTTATTGTAGGCTTATTACTGTGGGTGGTCTGAGAGGTGGCCCTTGGTCTGGTTGGTTGTCAGGCCTTGCCTTGAGTGGAGGCTGCTGGCCTATTAGTGGGTAGGAACCCTTGGGAATCCTGGAGCTAGTGCTGGCCCACTTGTGGGTGGAGCTGGGATGAAGTGACTGGCTACAGGGGCTGGGGGTACAGAGGTAGTTTTAGTTTGCTGGTGGGCAGGGTTATGGTAGGTAGGGGGTCATGGTCCTGGGTTGCTGCTGCTGCTGCTGCTGCTAAGTCGCTTCAGTCGTGTCCGACTCTGTGCGACCCCATAGACAGCAGCCTACCAGGCTTCCCTGTCCCTGGGGTTCTCCAGGCAAGAACAATGGAGTGGGTTGCCATTTCCTTCTCCACCTGGGTTGCTACTGGCTTCCTACTAGCTAGGCCTCTTCTTGACTCTGCTTTTGCAGGGGGTTCTGGGACATGGTGGTTCTGGGACTTGTGTCCACCTGCTAGTGGCAAGGCTAGGGCCCAGGGGTCTTCATTCTGGTGCTTGCTCATTCATGGCTGATGCTGTATCCTAGGGCTAGTGCCAACCCACTGGTGGGTGGGGCCAGACCTGACCCTCTGGCAGGTGAGGTCAGGTCATGAAATAAATGGGGGAGAATGGGGTCCTATGGCCTCCAGCCTGCTGGTGGACGGGAGTCTGTCTCCACCCAGCTAGTTCCTTGACCTTGGGTATCCCAGGACTGGTGCTCACTGGCAGGTGGATGGGGCCAGGTCCCAGCACTAATAAACCAGGGGGAGGGTTCCAAAAGGAGCTTGCCAGCACCAGTGTCCTCATGGTAAGATGAACTGCCCCAAATGGCTGATGCTAGCATGTATAGCCCTAAAGTGATTCCCAGCGGCCTTCAAGATAAACAAGTGGGCCTGACCTAGTCTTTCAGATTATTGCTTTTGCCCTGCGCCCTAGAGCATGTGAGATTTTAAGTGTATCCTTTAAGAGTAGAATCTCTGTTGTCCACAGACTGTGGTTCTCCCCAGAATAAGCCTCCTGGCCTTCAAAGCCAAACATTTCTGGGGCTTGTCTTCCTATTGCAGAACCCTGGGCTGGGCAGTCCGATGTGGAGCTTGGACCCCTTGATCCTTGGGAGAACCTCTGCACTTGTAATTATCCTCTGTTTTGTGGGTCATGTACCTGGAAGTGGGGATCTTGACTGTATTGTTTCTCTGCTCCTCCTACCTTTCCTGTCTCATTGTGGTTCCTTCCTTATATCTTTAGGTGTAAAAGATCTTTTCTGTTAAGTCTTCAGGTCCTTTCATCAGTAGTTGTTCTGTAAATACTTGTACTTTTGGTGTGCCCATGGGAGGAGGAGGTTAACTCGGGGTCTCCTTACTCTGCCATCTTGGCTGTTCCTCCTCAGGACTTTCTTTCTCTTTGAGTCCTGCTTCCCCAAAACCATGATCAGAAACTTGCTTTCCCAGAATCCCTTGTGGCTAAGGTGATGCATATGACCTGGGCTTCATCGCTCATCTGCCCTGGCATGGGATTCTCATTTGGAAGAGAGTGATGGGAAGGAGCAGCAGCCGTATAGTCTCCTTGGAGCCAGGGCCATTGTGTGATAAGATGGCCTTCAGAGAGAGCAACAACAGGAGAACTAAGGGTTGTGTCCTTGGCCAGGTGTTTGCAGGGCCTCTGTAGGGTCTATCCCAGACCTTGAGACAGTAGGGTCTCTACTGGCACAACCTGGTGGGATAATCTGATGTGAATCTTGGTTGCATACTCAGTTCTCTAGCCCTTCCAAGTATTATGTGAAAAAAACCAATAGCCTGAAATGGGCATTGTTGTTTGTACTAAGAATTCTGTGTGTCCAGAGAAGAGGTAATAGAACAGTTGGACTAAAGTTGGACCTAGAGGGAAACAGTGAGTAGTGACTCTATTGGAAAGTTGTTGTTTAGTTGCTAAGTTGTATCTGACTCTTTTGGGAATCCATGGACTATAGCCCGCCAGGCTCCTCTGTCCACGAAGTTTCCCAGGCAAGCATACTGGAATGGGTTGCCATTTCCTTCTTCAGGGTATCATCTTGACCCAAGGACTGAACCTGAATCTTGACCTGCATTGGCAGGCAGATTCTTTACCACTGAGCCACCTGGGAAGCCCAGACTGGAAAATATATTGGGTCAAATATGGAGGAAGTTGATAGATAGTCTAAAGGATTTGGACTACATATTGATAGCAATGGGGAGCCATGGAAGGTGTTTGAGGAGTGGCAAGAAGGCAAGCATGAAGACTAGTGTGGCCCTGGTGTGTGGTGCAGGCAGGGGAGGTAATGTGAGGAGCACAAGTATGGATGGTGCTGGTACCACGGGATCTGACGCTGGTGAATAGACAGGTTTCACCATGAATAGCCATGAGGAGTAGGTGTCAGTGCTGCTACACATCAGAGTCACCTATGCCCTGCTTCATTCACACCCAGATCTCGGGTGGGGTTTGATATCAGTATTACTTAAGTTCTGTAGATAATTCCAATGTGGGGCCCTGACTGACACTGGGGAAGAGGGACTTGGAAAGGCTGTCTGAATCTGGCCTTGGAGACCTTGAGCTTGGTGGCTATGCCAAGGTTCTTTGACTGCAAGTCTCAAAATCTGATCCTGACTTATTAAGGAGGAAACAGGAATTTTCTGGAAAGATAAGGTATAGCTCTCAGATTCAAACAGAAAGCTAAAGAGCCAGATTGTTCAGAGATCTCGGGGATGATGTTCGTGGACACCTGGCTTGGGCTCCACCATAGAGGGGACACATCAGCTTCAGGCAATTTCCCATCTTTGTTGTCACCATGCAGGGCTGAGACTGTTCCTGGGCTAACTGAGGTGGCAGTGGCAAAGAGAGGTGTGGTCCCCAAAGGAAATATAATGCTCTGTCCAGGAAAATTGCCATAGAGACAGAAACAGAAACAAGAGGCCTGCCCTTCCCTGAAGGGTCTTATCCAGCTTAATGATAAGTGCCATCGTGGCTGAGTTTCTTTCGTTTTTAAATTTGTTAATTTACTTTTGACTGCGCTGAGTCTTCTTTGCTGCTCGTGGGCTTTTTCTCGTTGTGGCGAGTGGGGGTTGCTCTTTGTTGTGGTGCATGGGCTTCTCATTGCCAGGGCTTCTCTTGTTGTGGAACATGGGCTTTAGGACATACAAGCTTCAGTAGTTGCAGCAGGTGGGCTGCAACAGTTGTGCACAGGCTTAGCTGCTCCATGGTGTGTGGAGTGTTCCTGGGCCAGGGATTGAACCTGTGTCCCTTGCATGGGCAGGCAGATTCCTCTCCACTGTAGGCTTCCCTGGTGGCTCAGACTGTAAAGCGTCTGCCTACAATGCAGGAGATCTGGGTTTGATCCCTGGGTCGGGAAGATCCCCTGAAGAAGGAAATGGCAACCCACTCCAGTACTCTTGCCTGGAAAATTCCATGGATGGAGGAGCCTGGTAGGCTACAGTCCATGGGGTCACACACAGTTGGACATGACTGAGCAACTTCACTCACTGTACCACCAGGGAAGGTCATGGCCGAGTTTCTGCAAGTAGGCTTCCCCTACTCTGTTCCTGTGTGGTCTTCTTTCTGTATTCTGTTCTTTTTCTTGCCAAGTTTCCCTTGGTGATATTTCCCAGGGGTCAAGTTATCTTAGTGTGTGAGTCAGTTAGAGGGACTGTGGAGGAGGGACCAGCAGCAGAGCCACTCCTTTCTGAAATGCAGCTTTTGGGAGAGAGGCTAGTTAATGCCAAATCCACAGGATGTATTTCCTACCTGGGAGTGTGACTCATCCATGCAGGTCACTGACCAGGTATTCCACTGTGGCTTTTCATCACCATGAAATCAGCTTCTGATTGCTCCTTGGCATGGAAGGCAAAAGTCTCCAGCCATGCCTGGGGTCAGATGTACCTCCCATTCCTTGGGCATTTTCCAGTTGTCTTTGTATGATATTGGCCTCAAGCCAGGCCTTCTTGTTTCAAATGTAGACCCTACCTTTGATGTTAAGGATATTTACTGTGTAAAGTAGGGAATAAATAAGGTGTGTTCACTGCCTTTTGGAAGTTCAAAAAGTTATTTAAGAAAGAAAAAAGCCCAGTAATTTGTGAAGGATTTTGTTTAGAAATTGGTTTGGGCAGTCCTGGGTGTTCATTGGAAGGACTGATGTTGAAGCTAAAACTCCAATACTTTGGCTACTTGATGCGAAGAGTGGACTCATTTGAAAAGATCCTGATGCTGAGAAAGATTGAGGGCAGGAGGAGAAGGGGACGACAGAGGATGAGATGGTTGGATGGCATCACCGACTCAATGGACATGAGTTTGGGTAAACTACAGGAGTTAGTGTTGGACAGGGAGGCCTGGCGTGCTGTGTTTCATGGGGTTACAAAGAGTCAGATACGGCTGAGCAACTGAACTGAACTTGTTGAGACACTGATGAAGCTTTGATTTTATTTTTTGGCTGTGTTGGGTCGCAGTTTGCGGCTTGTGGGATCTTTCGTTGAGGTACAGAGATTCTCTAGTTGTGGCTTGAGGACTCTAGAGCACAGGCTCATTATTTGTGGCACGGGTTCAGTTGCTCCTTGGCATGTGGGATCTTAGTCCTTCAAGCAGGGATTGAACCCATGTCCCCCGCATTGCAAGGTGGATTCTTTTTTTTTTTTTTTAATTGAAGGGTAATTGCTTTACAGAATTTTGTGGTTTTCTATCATACGTCAATAAGAATCAGCCATAGGTACACCCATGTCCCCTCCCTCCCATCTCTCTCCCTATTCCACTCTTCAGCCTGTCACAGTGTCCTTGTTTTAGTTCCCCAAGTCATACAGCAAAAGAGAGAAATGTAGAAATTTACAATACCATATGTAAAATAGGTTAGCCAGTGGGAATTTGCTGTATGACTCAAGGTCAGTTCTTAACCACTGAACAGTCAGGGAAGTCCTGAAGCTTTGATTTTTAGATCAGCTGGTTCTATTAGTCCAGTGGTTACTGTTCCTCCTTCCTGCAAGTTGAGAAGCACAGAGGCTCCTTTGCAAAGCAGTTAATCATAGTCACGTCTCTTGGTGGTAATTTCTGGGTGAGAGTTCCGTATGCCACTGGGCCTTACCTATGGAACCTGATGGGAGCTGTGTGTACTGAGAGCAGGGGAGAGGGTTAGACACGTGGACTTTATAGTTAGTGAATGGGTCGGAAGTAGGTAAGTACTCTGTCTTAAGTGGCGTGACAATGGTCAGAGTAGTGTATTCATTTCCTGTGGCTGCTATGGCAGATTGCCATGAACTTGGTGGCTTCAAACAACAGAAATGTATGCTCTCACAGATCTGGAGGCCAGAAGTCCATGATCAGTTTCACTGGGCCAAATATCAAGGTGACCACAAGGCTGCACAACCTCAGGAGGCTCTGGGAGAGAACCTCTCCCTTGACTCTTGCAGTTCCTGGTGGCTGCTGATATTCCTTGGCTTGTGATCACATCATTTCTGTCTCTAAGACCAGCATCTTTAAATCTCTCTCTTTGATGTAGTTTCATATTGTCTTCTCTGTCGGTATCAAATCTCCCTTGCCTCCTTCTTATATGGATATATCAGATGGAATTTAGGGCCCATGCTGTTAATTCAGGATAATCTCTTCATTTCAAGATTCTTGGTTTAATCACATGTGCAAGGACCCTTTTCCCATATAAGGCAGAAAATTCTAGGGATTAGGACCTGATTTGGAGGGACAGGTATTTTTGAGTGTAATATTGGCTACACAGCAAAGGGTTGCCAGTAAACTATTGAAGTTGCTCAGTTGTATCCGACTCTTTGCCATCCCATGGACTGTAGCCTACCAGGCTCCTTTATCCATGGAATTTTCCAGACAAGACTACTGTGGTGGATTGCCATTTCCTTCTCCAGGGGATCTTCCAAACCCAGGGATCAAACTCAGGTCTTCTGCATTGCAGGCAGTCGCTTTACTGTCTGAGCCACCAGGGAAGCCCAAAAGGGATGCCAGGAAGTATAAATGGAATGGTTGTGTGAGAATAGTCTCCTGATCTTCAAAACCATGCTGTGAAACAGTTCAGAAGGCAAAGGTTCCAATCCCCCTTCCATCACTTACATGTATGTGAGACCTCGGATAGATTTCTCAACAGCTCAGAATGTCTGTTTCTTTCTCTCTGCATTGGACATACTTTGACTACAGAGGATGTTTTGAACTTCGATGGAAAGTACATGGAGGCCTCCATGCAGTGTCCGGCATGAAGCAAGTCCTCATAAAAAGGTGATCTGGTCATATTTCTGGTTGAGGACTTGAGAGATTTTTGTCCTCATCCTTGCTGGGCCACTGACTTGGGTCATCTTAAGTCAATGAACATCCTCTGTTACCTACACAAAGGGTGTGAACTTGAGGAATTATGTCAAAGTCTTCATAGGAGTAACACAAACAGTGGTTCAAGTCTTGGACAGTCCGTGAAGTAGACTGTCTGTGAATTCTCCATCTTTTTTACTGTAGAGATGCATGAACATTTGTATTTCATTGCCATTGCCAGATGCAGTATAAGGATGCTTTAAGTTGCTTTTCATAGAGTAAAAGTAGGAGCCCAAAAGAGGTGATCCTTAAGGAGCCCCACTTGTTTGCAGGTACTTCTGTGGTGGCTCAGCAGTAAAGAATCCACTTGCCAATACAGAAGATACAGGTTCAATTTCTAGACTGGGAAGATTCCCTGGAGAAGGAAATGGCAACCCGTTCCAGTATTCTTACTGGGATAAGCCCATGGACAGAGGGGCCTGATGGGGCATGGGGTCACAAAGAGTTGGCTATGACTTAGTAATTAAACAGCAGCAACTGTGTGTACTCATTCTTGATGGAGAGGTTTAGACCCAGAAGCTCTCTGAAGTCTCCATCCCTCCAAAACTGTTGGCTTTGACTATTTATTTTTAGTTTGTTTTTAAAATAATGTTAAAATGTAGTAAGTTTATTTTAATTAAAAATTTTGATATTAGTACAATTTTAAAAGTTACTTTCCATTTACAATTATTAGAAAATATTAGCTATATTCGTTGTGCTATACAATACATCTTTGAGCCTATCTTACCTCTAGTAGTTTGTACCTTTGACCTTTATTTTGTGAAAAGTTACTGGATGAGCAAGAACAGCTCCAAGCCCTGGAAGCCTACTCTGGGTAGGAGCTTTTGACAAATGAACACTTTGATATTTTCTTTGTGTACCTGTAAGGCCAGGGCATATATGGAAATCGATATATCAAAATAAATTTTGGGAAGTGTCATCAAGCTGAGCTTTACTTCCAAAAACACAAAAAACTCTGCCACCAAGTGGGGGAAAGATGACTTTCACCGTGAAATAAACAAAGTTGATGGCTTAGACATCACTTAAGTCACTGGAGTGGATCTGAGATGCAGGTGCCGTGGTAACTGATCATTCCCAGAAACCACATTCCCAGTACCCATTAAAACGTGCAGTGCTGAAGTCATGTTCTCTCCATTTTGCCCATTTTAATAATTAGAAGAAGAACATTACAGTGACATTGTGAATTTATATTGTGCTGGTCTGAAATGTACTCTAAGCACTTTACAGACAGTGTCTCATCACTCCTCATCACCAAGCTGTGAGACACTGGTAACACTGTATTCAGCTTAGTGAAGCGCCCCCAGGCTGGACCGGACTTCAGTGATGTGGGAGAGTGCAGCCCTGTGGGTAGAGAAGAGGTGGAAACTCTGGGTTTTGGTTCTGCTCTCTGTTGTGTCCATCTCTTTTTGCCTCCGTTTCCATCAATTAAAAGGGATGACGGCATCCATGCCCCTCATATTGCAGCAGTGTTATGTGAATGACTGTGGGTACCAATCTTACTAGCCTTTTGGTGTCTTGAGTACTTGCTAGATGCCAGGCGTTTTCAGAGCCTTTTGTATATTCATTCATTGAATACCCCCCAAATCCCTGTGAGGTGAGAAAAGTTACTGATCCTACAAATAATCAAATTGAAATACAGAGGGTTTAAGGAACCTACCCATGGTAACACAGCAGGTAAATTGTAGACATGGATTTGACTCCAGGCAGATGGACTCCAGAGCTTGTGGTATTACCATTTCATTTGAACTTTTTTAAAAATTATTTATTTTTGGCTGTGTTGGGTCTTTGTTGCAGCTGAGGCATTTTCTCTAGTGTGATAAGTGGAGGCTGCTCTCTAGTTGTGGCATCCGGGCTTCACATTGTCATGGCTTCTCTTATGGCAGACTGTGGGCTCCAGGCGTGCAGTCTTCAGTTGCTGCGGTTCCTGGGCTCTCGAACACCACCTCACTAGTTGTGGTGCACAGGTTTAATTGCTCCATGGCATGTGAGATCTTCCTGGAGCAGGGATCAAACCTGTGTCTCCTGCATTGGCAGACGGATTTCTTTCTTTTTTTCTTTTTTTTTAATCACTGAGCCACCAGGGAAGCCTGAGTTGTTTGAGCTTTTATGTTACCAAAAAACACACACTCATGTACACAGACACTCATAGGCACAGCAAACAAAAGTTTCACTGAAAAATACTTATCCAAACTTACCTCAGAATGTGAAATGCATTTTGGTCTCTTCATTAATAAAAATGCTGGTCATGAGCCACTGAATTGGTTTTATGGTCACGAATAGGTCTTGACCCCAGTTTGAAAAGCTCTGTGGTACTTGGATGCTCATGAGGACGAGTCTGGGAAGAGAGATGCAGGCAGTGTGTGTGATGGGAGGGCCCAAGA
>SJYA01000287.1:233960-246931 GCA_006410615.1 Neotragus moschatus
AAAAAAAAAAAAAAAAAAAGGCAGCCTGTGTGTTATGCCCTGAAGTGTGTGATCACTGTTTTGTGTTGAAGGCCGTTGTTGGTTCTGAATCACCCTTGAGTCACTGTCCCTGCCTTTCTGTCCTGTCCCGAGAGCAGTCAGTGCCAACACCCTTGAGGCAGGGTAAACATACAGCGGTTGCTCATTTCCTCACTGCTGTCAGGAATTCCTTGCTTTCCCCTCATGGCACATTTCTGTGTAGTTCTGAGCAGGTACCATGTTTTTTTGACATGAGGCCCATCAGAGATTAGAGTCAAATGCCCAAATTTTGGGCTCTAGCCTTGGTGCTCTTCATAATAACATTCATAAGTGATGTATATTTCCATTTTTCCAACATAAATAACATGGGAGACCAAATGTGATTTCTCTTCGTGCTCCACCCAGCCATTTGTAGAGAGCTACAAGGTGAAATTTGATCAAAATAAGCAGTTAAACTGAGAAAATTGCAGTGTAGTTAAGGCCATCATTTCTTTTAAAAATCAAGAGAAAAACCAAAGGTGAGTGGCTACATTTTAAGTAATAGTATCTTGATGACAAGCTAACATACAGCTCAAAATCGAGGTACTGTAGGTAGAAATCACCTTTTTCAGACATTGCCAAGGCAATATGCCAAGAGACTGCTGGCAAATGGCTTTGAAGAAGGACAGATTACTTTAACAGCTCTGTTGGAAATACAGCTATGTCCTGTGTAGGAGACTTTGACATGGCTCCACTTGACAGTGGTGGGTCTTGAATTGCAGGGAAACTAGATGCTTTTGGACAGGTTTGAGATGGTCCTTGACCTTTTTCCCTATAGCAGAATTCTACCACTTACAAAGAGGACAGAAAGTTGAAGAAAGATCTGATGGAATGCCTTCTGGAAAATTGGTAGTTTGGTAAAAACACTCATTTGCTTCCAATGATTGCTTGCAGGCTCATTCCTGAAGTGGTTCTGTTCTGATATAGTTTTGGCTAGCTCTGAAGAGAGAAGTGGTTTTTCTTCTAAATCCTAGGGCTGTAGAATATTCATCCATTTTCCTGAGTCTTCAGCCAGATCTCATGACACACAGCCTAGACACTGGGGGTAGCCAGGCTAACTTTTGTTTGCTTAGCCTGATGTTCATTTTTTAGACCTGTGAGTACCATTAGAATAACCTACTCACTCTCCAGTTTGGAGCGAGAGTCCCACTGGGCTATTTTCACACCTTTGTCTATGAAGGAAGTGGAGTTCAAGATGCATCANGGATGGCATCACTGACTTGATGGACGTGAGTCTGAATGAACTCCAGGAGTTGGTGATGGACAGGGAGGCTCCTCCTGCTGCAATTCATGAGGTCACAAAGAGTCGGACACAACTGAGCCACTGAACTGAACTGAATGTTTCTCGCTCCCTCCCTCCCTTTTCTTGAATATACTTTCTAGTCATTTTAGTATTTTGCTATTTTTTTTCCCCAAGGAACTCAAAATTTATCAGTATTGATTACTTTTCAATCTATTTTTGTCATTTCTAACTAATTTTCATATTTCCACTGTTATTTCCTTTTCAGTTCCTTCAGATGAACATTCTGTATGTTCATTTTTATTCTTTCTTATTCAATAATGAAAACATTTAAGCAATTAATTTACTTGTGAATACATATATATAAACTATATATATATACATAGTCTTATTTACATTATACATATCAATAGTGTTATTTTTTCTCTTTCACAGTGTCTTAAAATGGTTTCCTATTTTGTAAAACCATGGTCAAAATAATACGGTTTAAAAAGTCACTTATTTATGAGGAAAGCTAGCTATTCCTGATACACTCCTACCCACCACATTCTTAGTTCCCCAAAGGTAAACCTAGCTGACTCTGCAGTTATTCTTTCACTGATTCTTTTATTAACTGAGTATTGAGATTAAAAAAATTAAGTAGTGAGGACAAGAGTGGTGTCAGAGAAGTGTTCATTGAGATGCTGACTTTTTTGAATAAGGACCTCAAGGAAGAGAGAGAGAGAGTCACAAAGATATCATATGGAAGAGAATTCCAGGGAGCAGGGACAGAAATGCAAGGACCCTAGAGTTGAAACCTGCAATGTTTAAGGAACTGCAGGAATACCATTGAGGTGGGACCGTGAACTATGGGCACGGGGAGAAGGCAAATGCAGAATCATGAAAGAAGTTAAGAGGATATATATTTAAATAATATACCTATGCTGTTATGTCTTCATTTATATAATTTAGCCATTTTCCTAATGTCTTAGGAAATGACTTAGGAAATGTCTAAGCGTAACATCCAGGATGGCTAAGGATTCAACACACTGCACAGCCCTTATTTCTCTTCCTTAGTTTCTTAATACACAAATTACTATTTTTAGTTCCAAAGATGCTGATTGTTCTATCTTTAAGCAATACACTTACAACTTGTATTTCTTATATCATCAGGTATAGACAGTATCTCTTGACTCCTAGCTTTAAAGATGAAGAAGACATCAGCATCGCTGTCCTTCCAATAAGTTCACATCCCTTTTTTCTGCATTCCCAGGTTCTATCATCTGTGCTGCATCTTATTGATATTCTAATCTGTAATCATAACTGAATCTTTTTCCATCCTTTTTATTGAGATATAAGTGACCTACAGCCCTGTATAAGTTTAAGGTGTACAGCATAATGATTTAACTTGCATGCATTATGAAATGATTCTGACAATAAGTTTAGTGAATATGTATCAGTGCTCAGTAGCTTCCGTTGTATCTGACTCTTTGCAACCTACAGACTGTAGCCCAGCAGGCTCCTCTGTCCATGGGATCCTCCAAGCAAGAATACTAGAGTGGGTTGTTGTGCCTTCCTCCAAGGGATCTTCCCAACTCAATAACTGAACCCATATTTCCAGCGTCTCCTGCATTGCTGGCAAGTTCTTTTCCCACTGAGCCACCTGGGAAGCCCCATCATCTCACATAGGTACAAAATAAAAGAAAAAGGGAAAAAAATGTTTTTTTTTTCCTTGTGATGAAAACTTTTAGGATTTACTCTCTTAACAACTGTCATATATAATATATGGCAATGTTAATTATGTTAATCATGTTGTACATTCTTTTATCTTATAACTAGCAGTTGTAACTTTTGACCACTTTCATCCAGTTCCTGCCCTCTTAAACACCCTTCTTCGCCTCTGGTAGCCACAAATCTGACCTCTTTTTCTATGAGTTTGTTTGTTTGAAGTATAATTGACCTACAACACTATGTTAGCTCCTGGTGTACAAAATAGTGATTCAGTATTTCTATGCATTACAAATGATCACAACGATAAGTTTAGATACTGTCCGTCACCATATGTGGATGTGTGTGCTCAGTTGCGTCTGACTCTTTGCGACCCCATTGACTGGAGCCTGCAAGGCTCCTCTGCCCATTGAATTTTCTAGTCTAGAATACTGGAGTGGGTGGCCATTTCCTGATGCCCAAACACAGATAGTACATAATTATTGACTATTTCCTCTATGCTGTACACTTCATCCCATGATCATTTATTTTGTAACTGGAAGTTTGTACCTCTTGGTCTCCCTCACATATTTCATTTCGCCTTCCAACCTCTCCTCTTCTCGAGCAAACACTTGTTTGCTCTCTGCATCCATGACTTTGTTTTGATATTATCTGTGACTGTTTTTCAGTTCACTTGTTTCGGATTCCACATACAAGTGAAATCATATGGTATTTGTCTTTCTCCATCTGACATTTCATGTAGCATGGTACCCTCTAGGTCCATCCATGTTGTTGCAAATAGCAGGCTTTTCTTCTTTTTTATGACGGAATGATATTGTGTTGTTTATATGCGCCTCATTTTCTTTCTTCGTTCATCCACTGATGGCCACTCAGGTTGTTTCCATGTCACAGCTATTGTGTATAACAATGCTGCAGTCAAACAGGGAGTGCCTTTGTTTTTCTTTATCAAAGAAAATCGAACATTTCTTTTCAACTCTCCATCATGTCATGTGTTCTGACGGACTCCACTCATTATCAGATACTTGTCTTATAAAGGCCTTCCTCCTCCCTCTTTAATTTGGACAGGTTTCTCTCTATGCTTGTTGCATCCCTGTCCTTCTGGATTTATTTCTTGGATTCTCTGTTTTCTAGCCCTCATCCAGTTGTTTTTTTTTCAATTTCATTTTAAAATTTTATTTATTTTTGGCTGCCCTGGGTCTTCATGGTTGCAGGCAGACTGTCTCATTGCAGCAAGTGGGGGCTACTATTTGTTGTAATGTATGGGCTTGTCATTGCAGTGGCTTTTCTTGTTGTAGAGCTCTGGCTTTAGGGCACGTGGGCCTCAGTAGTTGCAGTCCCTGGGCTCAGTAGTTGTGGCAAGTGGGCTTAGTTGCCCTGAGGCATGTGAAATCCTCTCTGAACAGTGATTGACCCAGTGTTCCCTGCATTGGCAGGCAGATTCTTAACTACTGGATCACCAGAGAAGTCCTACATTCTATTTGTTTATTTGTTTATGGCTGTACTGGGTCCTGCATTGGCAGGCAGATTCTTAACCACTGGGCCACCAGGGAAATCCTAAATTCGATTTATTTATTTTTGGCTATGCTGGGTTCTCATTGCTGCACTCAGGCTTTCTCTAGTTGAGGTAAGTGGGGGCTACTCTCTGGTTGCAGTGCACAAGCTTCTCATTTCCGTGGCTTCTCATGTTGTAGACCGTGGGTTCTGGGGAGTACAGGCTTCACTAGTTGTGGCACATGGGCTTAGTTGCCCTTCAGCATGTGGAATCTTCCCAGACTAGGGATCAAACCCATCCCCTACACTGGTAGGTACATTGTCAACCACTAGACCACTCCAGTACTCTTGCCTGGAAAATCCCATGGACAGAGGAGCCTGGTAGGCTGCAGTCCATAGGGTCGCTGAGAGTTGGACACGACTCAGTGACTTCACTTTCACTTTTCACTTTCACGCACTGGAGAAGGAAATGGCAACCCACTCCAGTGTTCTTGCCTGGAGAATCCCAGGGACGGGGGAGCCTGGTGGCTGCCATCTATGGGGTCGCACAGAGTCGGATATGGCTAAGGCGACTTAGCAGCAGCAGCAGACCACCAAGGACGTTCCCTCATCTTGCCTCAACTAGAGAAAGCCCCCGCTTACCTCAACTACAGAAAGCCTGAGTGCAGCAATGAGACCCCAGCATAGCCATAAATAAATAAATAGAATTTAGGATTTCCCTGATTTCCCTGGAAAAAAAGCTAGTAGATAAAATTTCTATGTGTTTGCACGTCTGAATATTTATCTTATACTTTAATTGCTTGGTTGATTGCAAACTTATAGACAAAAGAGTTTTCTCTGTGAATTATTTTAAATTAAAAAATTTTAAATTATTTGCTATTTTCACTCTGTATAATAAGCCCCAGTTTCATCCACCTCATTAGAACTGATTCAAATGTATTCTTTGTAATGGCTGAGTAATATTCCGTTGTGTATATGTGCCATTTTCATTTACAACTTTGTTATGTATTTGCTGTATTTTTGAAATTCCTTAACTTTGCATTTTGGAAAACATAAAATCTTTTTTAAAAAAAATGGTAGGAATGATAGAAAGAATACTTGTATGTCTTTCGCATAGCTCCACTAATCATTAAGATTTTGTCATGTTTGCTATATCTGTCTATACACATGTGCTGTGCACACACACACACACACACACACACACAAATGCACATACGCAGGCACAGTTTTTCTAAACCATTTGAATGTAACTTTCAGATAGCTTGTCACTTCACCCCTAAGTATATGTAGCCTATGCAAAAGACATTCTCATGCACACCTACAGTTATTACGCTCAATAAATTAATGTAGATAAAATGGCATTATCTAACTGATGTACAACCCACTGTTGTCTCTAATTGTTCAAATAAACTTCACCGCCACTGTTTGTTTTCTTGTCAGTCCATGATTCAGTTGTATTTATTAGTCAGTCTCTTTGAAGGTATTGATGTGTCTCATCTGTTTTCTCCCATTTGATGTTGGTGATAATAAAATCTGAATTTTGTTCCTTCATAAGTGGTAATTTTTTCCTTCTGGAACCTTTTAGAATATTTTTCTTTTTTGCCCAATGTTCTAAAATTTTGCAAACATGTGGGTCTTTAAAAAGTCTTTGTGGGGGACTTCCCTGGTGGTCCAGGGGTTAAGAATCTGCCTCCCAATGCAAAAGATGCCAATGTGATCCCTGGTTGGGGAACTAAGATCCTACATGCTGCCAGCCCATATGCTACAACTAGAGAAGCCTGAGAGCAACTAAGAGCTGATACAGCCAAATATATGTATATATATAGTAAAGGGCTTCCCTGGCGGCTCAGGGAAATTTGGACTGCCTTTGGTAAAGAATCCTCCTGTAGTGCGGGAGACCTGGGTTTGATTCCTGGGTTGGGAAGATCCTCTGGAGGAGGGCATGACAACTCTTTCCAGTATTCTTGCCTGGAGAGTCCCCAGGTCAGAATAGTGGATATATTTTTAAAAGTCCTTAGCTATTTGCTTCATAGGTTCTTTCTGTCTGAAAACATGTAACTTTAACTTTGGGAGCTTTTATTGTATTGTTCATTAGATGATGTTTCTCTTCTGATTTCTATCTTTGTGTGTCTAGATTGCTTATAAAACTGGACTTCCCCAATACAGCTTCTGTGTCTTTTTCATGTCTTCCATCTCACAATCTTATAGCTCTGCTTTCTGGAAGATTTCTTCTGTTTTATCTTCTGAACCTTCTATTCAATTTACCTCAACATCATATTTCCACTTTATGCAAGTCTCCCTCCCGCCTTTTTAAATATTTTGGCTGCGCTTGGGCTTTGTTGCAGCGCACGGGCTTCCCTAGTTGGGGCGCACAGGCTCAGTAGTTGCGGCGCACGGGCTCAGTTACTCCGGGGCATTGAACCTCGGTCCCCTGCATTGCAAGGTGGATTCTTTTTTTTTTTGGCAAGTTGGATTCTTAACCACTGGACCACCAGGGAGAGTCCTAAGAGCCCTTTCTTGTTCTTTGATTGTGTCATTTACTTAGTAGCTTGTTCTAGATTTTGAAGGCAAGACTTCCTGAATATAGTTATGATAATAATTAGAAAAAAATTTAAATTCGTTTCTGTTTCCTGAATTAGTTCTCCTTCCTCTGGAGGCTTTTTCCTTCTTGTTTGTGGTACTTTCTTACGGCAGCTCTTAGCAAATTAATACACATATCTGCCTCGCTTTCTGTCTTTTCTTTCCTTCCTTCTCCTTCCTTCTTTCTCTTTCTTCCTCCTCCTCCCTTTGCTTCTTCTTTGTTATTAAATTTCTTGCTGGAAGAACTGTCCGATGTTTCACTTGCAGAGTTGACTGTGCATTCTGATCAAGGGTAGAGGTAAGGACTGGACTGTTTAAGACAGAGCCTTCTGAATAATCTCTGTGTTTTTGGCCCAGTCTGGCATCCTCTGTCTTCTGCCTCTCTGGAATTCTGTTGGGAAGATCAGCAACCTCCTCGTGGTATGTCATCTGTTACTACTGTATTAGCTTGACACAGTCTCACAATGTTTTTTACAGCTTTCTTCCACTGATGGACAACTTCTTGGTGATTTATTCCCATTTTAGTCCTTGACTACCATTTTTGTAGGGTCTTGAAAAGAAAGGAAGAAAGTGAAAGTCGCGTCCAACTCTTTGCAGCACCATGGACTATACAGCCCATGGAATTCTCCAGGCCAGACTACTGGAGTGAGTAGCCTTTCCCTTCTCCAGGGGATCTTCCCAACCCAGGGGTTGAAACCAGGTCTCCCACATTGCAGGCAGATTCTTTACCAGCTGAGCCACAAGGGAGGCCCAAGAATACTAGAGTGAGTAGCCTTTCCCTTCTCCAGTGGATCTTCCGAACCTAGGAATCAACCCAGGGTCTCCTGCATTGCAGGTGGATTCTTCACCAACTGAGCTACCAGGGAAGCCCCTTGGCAGGATCCTGGTGGCCGTGGTAGCGGGGTGGGGGGTGGGGAACTGAGTGGTCAATCACCATTTTGAAAATAGCACTTGTTTTCTTGTCTCCAACCTGCAGTTTTGATCTTTTGGTTATTGTTTAGTTGTTAAGTTGTGTCTGACTCTTATGACCCCATAGACTGTAGCCCACCAGGCTCCTCTATCCATAGGATTTCCTGGGTGAGAATACTGGAGTCAATTGCTATTTCCTCCTCCAGGGTTTCTTCCCTACCCAGGGATCAAACCTGTGTCTCCTGTATTGTTGAGTGGATTCTCTACCACTGTGCCAACTGGGAAGCCTTTGATCTTTTTGGCTGAGAACTTATTTAGGAGGCCCGTATCAGACAGGATGCTATGTTATAGTAACAAAACTCTCAAAATATTAACAGCTGGAAACAACGGAAGCTTATTTCTTGCTCACCGAGGTTGGCTTGGGGCTCTGCTCCAGGTCTCCCCACTCTGAGACTCAGGCTAACAGAACAGCTGCCATCTCACTGTGGCAGTGATAACCTAAAAAAATGTGTATTGTCCCTTTAAGTTTCCACCCAGAAATGATCATTTCTCTACATATTGCACCGACCAAAGAAAATCATTTGACTATTCTTAACATCAAAGGGGTGAAGAAGTACAATCATACTTTTTCACAGAAAAGCACAGTTTTCTGTGCCTAGAAAATGGAAAGCTGGAAATGTTTGTTGAATAGTACAGTGACCCACCAGAAGACTGTAAAACTTCAAATGTTTGAATTTTAAAAATATCTAACTCTTAAATTTAAAAAAAAATTGCACTTGAGTCAGAGAATGTGAGCTTGTATCAAACTCCAGAGTTTTTCTTTTAATTGCATTATTTGTAAAAAATTAGCTAATTTTTAAAATATTTTGTGGAACTGGAAAAGACACACCCTTTATTGTTAGTAGACAAGTTTGATACATACATAGCAGAAAGCTATTTATATTTTCTATATACCTGTTAGTTTTCTATATACCAGATCTATCAAAGACTAACAAATTATTTGAAGTTCTTACCATATACTACTGTTTCTATAGATTTCTCATTGTTTTTTGTAACAGTTTTGTACTCTTATTTATTTTGTAAGAGTTCATAGTTAAATATGCATTTTCTATGTGGATTAAATAACCTTTGTTTCAATTAATGGAACTTTTAAATTCCTGTTTCATTGACCACGTATTTTCTCTACTCTTAGTATCTCAAATTGCTTTTTAAAATTAAAAAAATGTAAATTGATATTGGATTTGGTATTGATTTCCTGGATATGATGCCAGAAGGGAACAAAAGTAAAAAATAGATATACTGGACTTTATCAAAATTAAAAACTTCCATGTAGCCAGGAACACTATCAACTTAAAGAAAAGGCAATCTACAGAATGGGAGAAAATATTTGCAAATGATATATCTAGTAAGAGGTTGATGTCTGGAATATAGAGAACTCCTATCGTTTGCCAACAAAACAAACAACCCCATTCAAAATGTGCAAAGGACTTAAACATACATTCCTATGAAGAAGGTATACAAATAACCAATAAGCACGTGAAAAGATGCTCACAGTCACTAATTGCTAGGGAAATGCAAATCGAAACCACAGTGACAGGGAACTATATTCAATATCTTATAATAAGCTATAATGGAAAAAAATCTGGAAAAGTGTATGTGTGTATATGGGTATATTCATATATATATAATATCTGAGTCACTTTGATGTACACCTGAAACTGACACGACATTGTAAATCAACTGTACTTCTACTAAAAAAAAATCAAAACCACAGTGAGAAACAGCCTCACACTCATGAAAATGATTACTGTCAAAAAACAACCCCCAGAAAACAGCAAGTGTTGAGGAGAATGTGGAAAACTGTAATCTTTGTGCCCTGTCTTTGGGAATATAAAATGATGTAGTTGCTGTGATTGGTTTCTCAAAAAATTAAGCATAGCGTTCATTCCCATATGATCTAGTGATACGCTTCTGGACCTGTACTCAATGAAATGGAAGACAGGGTCTTGAAGAGATATTTGCACTCTCCTGTTCACAGTATCATTATTGCCAATAGCCATAAGGTGGAAGCAGCCCATTCACCCACTGGTGAATGAATGAATGGATGAGCGAAATATGCTGTAGACTTAAAATGGAATATATCCTGCATTAAAAAAGGAAGGAAATTGGAACAGGTGCCACAACATAGATGAAACTTGAAGACATTACGCTGAGTGAAACAAGCCAGCTACAAAAAGATAAATACTGTATGATTTCACTTATATGAAGCACTTAGATGCTATGGATTAAATTTTTTCTACCGTAAATTCATATGTTGAAGCCATAACCCCCAATGTGGCTTGCTTTTGAAATAGGTCCTTTTTAAAAACATTTTATGTATTTATTGGACTGCATCAGGTCTTAGTTGCATGCGTTTGGGATCTTTCATTGTGGCACGTGCCAGCTCAGTTGCTCTGCAGCAACTTAGTTCTTTGACCAGGGATCTAACCTACGTCCCCTCCACTGCAAAGCAGATTCTTAATCACTGGACCACCAGAGAGGTCCCTGGAGATAAGTTCTTTAAAGAAGTAATTATGGGTGGAGCCTTAATCCGATATGATTAGTGTCTTCGTAAGAAGACGATGCATGCACATGGTGAGGCCATGTGAGTCCACAGTCAGGCGGTGCCCATCTGCAAGCCACAGGCAGGAGCCTCAGGAGAAACCAAACCTTCCAGGACTTGTTCTTGAACTTGTAGGCTTCAGGACTGTGAAAAAATAGATTTATGTTGTGTAAGCCATCCCCACTGTGGAAATTCATTATGGCAACCTTAGCAGACTAATATACCAGAGTAGTCAAATTCAGAGGGACAGAAAGTATGAATGGAATGCTGGTTTCCAAGGTTTTGGAGGAGTGGGGAATGGAGAGTTGTTTAATGGGTACAGGGTTCAAGTTTTGCAAGATGAATTCTGGAGATTGGTTACACAGCAGTGTGAATGTGCTTAACACTGCTGAACTGGCTATTGAAAAATGGGTAAGATGGTAAACTTTATGTGTATTTTATCATAATTAAAACAGTACAAAACACTTATCATGATGCTATAAACCCCTTCTACTACAGCCCTATTTTTATCCTTCTCTTTCATAGCAAAAGTCCAAAAAAGTCGTTTGTATTTGCTGTTTCTACTTTCTCCTGAACTGTTCCACGCAGGATTTTCTGAAACTGCTGTGTTCAGTGTTACTGCTACTGCTAAGTCACTTTCGGAGAAGGCAACGGCATGCCACTGCAGCACTCTTGCCTGGAAAATCCCATGGACGGAGGAGCCTGGTAGTCTGCAATCCATGGGGTCGCTAAGAGTCGGTCACAACTGAGCGACTTTGTGCGACCCCATAGACAGCAGCCCCCCCAGGCTCCCCTGTCCCTGGGATTCTCCAGGCAAGAACACTGGAGTGGGTTGCCATTTCCTTCTCTAATGCATGAAAGTGAAAAGTGAGAGTGAAGTTGCTCAGTTGTGTCTGACTCTTAGTGACTCCACGGACTACAGCCTTCCAGGCTCCTCCATCCATGGGATTTTCCAGGCAAGAGTACTGGAGTGGGGTGCCGTTAACTCCAATTCATCAGCAGCAATGCTGATCTCTGGCTATTCCTTGAAACACTTGCCCTGGGGCTTCCTGGTTTTCTCTCACTTCCCCTTTGTGGGTACTGGCTCTTCCTCCTCCTGACTTTATCTGTGAGTTACTCCAGGGCTCTACCCCAGGTTCCTTTTATTTTTTTAATTTTTATAATTTTTTACTTATTTATTTTGGCTGCACTGGGTCTTCATTGTGGCACGAGGGCTTTCTCCATTTGCAGCAGCAGGCTCTCTAGTTTCCCTGTGACACCTAGGATCTTAGTTTCCTGACCAGCAATTCAAAATGTGCTCCCTGCATTAAAAGATGATTTCTGGACCACCAGGGAAGCCTCCTGCCCCCAGGCTTTTAAAATTCTCTCCCTGGTAATCTCGTCCAGTGCCACCTATACACTCAGTTCAGTTCAGTCCAGTCATTCAGTTGTATCTGACTCTTTAACTCTTTGCGACCCCATGAACCACAGCACACCAGGCCTGTCCATCACGAACTGCTGGAGTCTACCCAAACCCATGTCCATTGAGTCAGTGATGCCATCCAACCATCTCATCCTCTGTTGTCCCCTTCTCCTCCTGACTTCAATCTTTTCCAGCATCAGGGTCTTTTCAAATGAGTTAGCTCTTCGCATGAGATGGCCAAAGTATTGGAGCTTCAGCTTCAACATCAGTCCTTCCAAAGGACACCCAGGACTGATCTCCTTTGGGAGGGACTGGTTGGATCTCCTTGCAGTCCAAGGGACTCTCAAGATTCTTCTCCAACACCACAGTTCAAAAGCATCAATTCTTCAGTGCTCAGCTTTCTTTATAAACCTACTCTCATATCCATACATGACCACTGGAAAAACCATAGCCTTGACTAGACAGACCTTTGTTGGCAAAGTAATGTCTCCGCTTTTCAATATGCTGTCTAGGTTGGTCATAGCTTTTCTTCCAAGGAGTAAGCTGAATATGCTGTCTAGGTTAGTCATAACTTTCCTTCAAAGGAGTAAGCGTCTTTTAATTTCATGCTGCAATCTCCATCTGCAGTGATTTTGGAGCCCAGAAAAATAAAGTCAGCCACTGTTTCCACAACTATTTGCCATGAAGTGATGGGACTGGATGCCATGATCTTAATTTTCTGAATGTTGAGTTTTAAGCCAACTTTTTCACTCTCCTCTTTCACTTTCATCAAGAGGCTTTTTAGTTCTTCTTCACTTTCTGCCTTAAGGGTGGTGTCATCTGCAAATCTGAGGTCATTTATAATTCTCCCAGCAATCTTGATTCTAGCTTGTGCTTCCTCCAGCCCAGTGTTTCTCATGATGTACTCTGCATATAAGTTAAATAAGCAGGGTGACAATATGCAGCCTTGATATACTCCTTTTCCTATTTGGAACCAGTCTGTT